>CM053578.1:100676691-100735030 GCA_028646485.1 Cryptoprocta ferox | reverse complement strand
GATACCACCTCACGCCGGTCAGAGTGGCTGAAATGAACAAATCGGGAGACTATAGATGCTGGCGAGGATGTGGAGAAACGGGCACCCTCCTACACTGTTGGTGGGAATGTAACACTGGTGCAGCCGCTCTGGAAAACAGTGTGGAGGTTCCTCAAAAAACTTTCAATAAAACTCCCCTATGACCCAGCAATGGCACTGCTGGGGATTTACCCAAGGGACACAGGAGTGCTGATGCATAGGGGCACATGTACCCCAATGTTCGTAGCGGCACTTTCAACAATAGCCAAATCATGGAAAGAGCCTAAATGTCCATCAACTGATGAATGGATCAAGAAGATGTGGTTTTTCTATACAATGGAACACTACATGGCCATGAGAAAGAATGAAATCTGGCCATTCGTGGCAACGTAGATGGACCTCGAGGGTGTCATGCTAAGCGAAATAAGGCGGAGAAGGACAGATACCGTATGTTTTCACTCATAGGTCTAACAAGAGAAACCTAACAGAGGACCATGGGGAAGGGAAGGAGGAAAAAGAGTTAGGGAGAGGGAGGGAGACAAAGCAGGAGAGACTCTTGAACACTGAAAACAAACTGATGGGGGAAGGGGGAGGGGGAAAGAGGAGGGGGGTGATGGGCATGGAGGAGGGCACTTGTGGGGAAGAGCACTGGGTGTTATATGGAAACCAACTTGACAATAAACTATATATAAAAAAAAAAAAAACACCTCCAAATGTAGGTACCTTCACCTGATTACTGTCATGGGTTCCTAGTGTCTTCAAAATCATGTACGTTTATGTTTCTCACTAAAGTATGTGCAAATAAATAATTCAGATTGTCAAGGCACCAATATTAATTTTTTAATAAAGAACTTCAGACAGGAAAAAATGGAATCTTCAGTAAACGGTGCTGGGAGAATGGGTTATTCTTACAGAAGAAATTTTCATAAAGCGGGTCCCCAAATTTATATGAGCTTCAGGCCCTGGAAAATCTGTATCCAGCTCTGCTCACACCAAATATGTCAATATGAAAACTTAAAGGTGAAAGGCAGTGATTTCCAACCTTTAGAAGATTTAATCTAAAGTCATAAGGATTTTCTCAAAATAAGAAACAAAAAGCACAGACCATAAAGAAAAGGATGGGTAAATCTGCACTAAAAATAAAACTTACAGGGGCACCTGGGTGGCTCAGTCGGTTGAGCGTCTGACTCCTGATTTTGGCTCAAGTCATGATCCTGGGGTCGTGGGGTCGAACCCCACACTGGGCTGCGCACTGAGCATGGAGCTTGAGATTCTCTCTCTCTCAAAAATAAAAAATAAATAAAAATTTTAGTTCATCAAAGGAAATGACAAAAAGTGAAAAGACAACCCACAAAGAGGAACAGGGTCCGTACCTAACAAGGATGATGGTCCAGAGCGTGAAGTACATCTGTAAGTCAGTTACGGAAAGACAGCCCGACAAAGGAGAGCCGGGCGAGGATGAACACCCACCGTTCTCGGGAGGAAACTGAATGGCCAGGAAGCAGGAGCCCGGCCACGGGAGCAGCTGCGCGCTGGGCAGGACAACGCTCGTGTGCGGCAAACCCCAGCGATCCCTAGACAGAACCGGCTCAGCTCACACCTACGAGTGAGGAGACGTGCAGAGTGCTCACTGCAGCATAAACTGGAAAGACCTTCAGTGACCTATAGGAAGGGGACGGATAAAAAGAAAATCAGTATGGTGATCTAGAACACAGCAATTAAAATCCGTAAATCAGAGCTGCGTACGTCAGCACAGACAGACATCCAGTTATTTAAGGTTGAACACAAAGTCACAAAATGGCCATTTACAGGAAATGTAAAACCCTGTAAAATGTGGAGGGTCCCTGAAGGTCACAGTCCTGGGAAGTAATCGGGGCAGAGGGAGGACGGCAACAACCGTGCTCACCTCCACGGAGCGCTGGCCTCTGAGGGGCGGAGGGCCAGTGACAGAACCCGCGTTTTCCTTGGAAAATGAAACAAATGTGGTCAAAGCTTTCACTGAGCATCTTTTTAATCTACCAAGCACCGTCCACATGTCACCTCTTCTCCCCATGACGGCAGGAACCGGCG
Source organism: Cryptoprocta ferox (assembly GCA_028646485.1). Lineage (NCBI taxonomy): Eukaryota > Metazoa > Chordata > Mammalia > Carnivora > Eupleridae > Cryptoprocta > Cryptoprocta ferox. The sequence continues at coordinate 100,732,942 of CM053578.1, read as the reverse complement.
ACGGGCCACACGCCTGCAGTCTCGCAGGTGTCCCTCTGAGGATATGGACGTCTGTCCTGTTATCTCTGTATTTTCTCTTTGTAATTAGCTTTTCTCAGTTTATAAAAATCACGTCCTACACCACTTACTCGAATAAATTCCTCGTGCACCACCTACTGGAATGGAGATTGTATCGTCTTTGTTAGTTTTTCTCACCTGAGATCAACTTGTAAAAGCAGCAAAAGCCTCCTGCGTTTCCTCAGTTTGTATCTTAGCACGTAGTTGCCCCTCCCAAATGCACATGACGGAGGCCATCAGTCACGCGAGGGTGGCAGGCCTCAGAATCACCACTTTTGGACACACATGTTCCTTCCTGTGAGCGCTGCTCAGGGTTGGCGTCGTGCTCAGTCCCCATGTGCTGAGGCGGGACTGGGGGGCGGCCAGGGCTCACGGTGAATGACGTCTGTGTATGAAGCCGATGGCATGCGCCAGGAGCGGGAAGGTCTGGTCCCTCGGGAGAACATGGGGACAGCATCTGGGGACACCGGGGAGTTAACAGACGCCCACGGTGTCACTGGAGGTGCGCAGGTGGCCACTGTGACAAGATTTCTGAAACAGCTGTGCTCCCTGCCGGAGAGGATCCTGCGCCTGTGTCTCCCTCGGTCCGAGCCCCTGCGCCGGCGCCGGCGGGGCTGTGTGCTCTTGCGGGAGAGAGCAGGCTGGCGGGGCATTTCCATCGACGGCCGGGCGTGTTTCCACGTTCGTTTAGTTCATATAAATTTAGATCTTATATTGATGTATCTGTTACTAAGAAGAGATGTGGAAACACTGTTCGCTCATTATTTTGAAATCTAGAATCTCCTGGTTGAGGATGACGAAGACTTCAGTACCACCCGAGATGACCTGGGAAAAGAAACACAGAAGCAGCTCGCTCTGGGAAAACAGAAAAGGTACTGCCACTCTCTCCCGCGCAGGCAGCGGCCCCTCAAAGGCCCCGATGGCAGCTCTTCCTGCCTGTGCTCTTGATCGACCTCGGACTCTGGACTTCCCTGCAGTGCGGGGGATCCGTCTCCACTGTCTGCGCTTGTCCGTGCTCCTTAGATCACCTCCTGACAGGGCTTTCCCGGAACAGGGACAGAACACGGGGCGACATGGGCGACAATTCACCGGGAGGAAACCCTCCCCCCTTCCCCCTGCACCCTGGTCTCCCACCTCCTCCCTGCCATCACAGCGCGGCTCCAGCCTCTGCCCACTCACTGCCCTTCACCCAGTACCTTCCTGTTCACACCAACCCCACACCCTCCCCAGCTCCTGCCCGTGCTGCTCCTTCCTCATTCTGCCAATATGGACTCTCTCCCTCTTCACGGAGCCCAGCTCTCCCCCCAACCCCCCTCCCCCAGCCCCCAAGCCAGGTACACCTACCAGAATCTGCTGGAACATTCCATCAATATTGATACTTCAGACTCTGTGCCTGGACGTGGCTCTCGGCCCTGTATCCACATCACCCCCACGCGGGCCCATCAGGGACCCCACGGTCCTCCTCCTCTGCTCCCCACGTCCAGTCTCCCGAAGTCTCGTCCTCAGTGTGCTCTTCCCTGTTCTGCTTGCTTCTTATCCGAGTCAACTGCAGCAGCCTTTGACGCACCCCACTGCCTGAGCCCCTGCTCACCTCCCACCTGCCTGGGGTACCGAGGGGTCAGGCATGCTGCCAGGGGCGCCCAGCAGGGCCAGAAAAAACAGCACAAGGAAGAGGGCCAAGCGGGAGGTGGCGTCGCTCGGGTGCGCACACCCATAGCACCTCACAGGGCTGGACAGTACAGATCTGTGCGTCTGTCCATCTTTTACTTTGAGTCAAAAGGTAAAGATTACTCTGCGGTGAGACATTTTCACCTGGCAGACTAGAAAAAGCCCCTAGTCTGACCTGCTGTGTGGACGGTATGCAAGAACCCACTGTCCTGACATGGGGTTGGGGGAGGGGGGTGTAAATTGAGGTCCTCCAACTGAACAGCTTGGAAATATTGTCAAGATTGCAAACACACATCCCTGCGGCCCCCTTCTACCTTGATGCCCTAGAAGTTGGAATGAATTCTGGAATCATTCCAAGTCTCCTCAACCTGCTGCGGCCTGTGGTGTCCATGACCGTGAGTCCATGACAGCCCCTCCTGTCTCCCGCAGCCAAGAAGCCCTTCCCGCGCAGAGCAGCGGCGTGTTCTCCAGTGCCAAGACGCCTGCCCGGCCCCGTGCACCAGAAGCGTCTCTTTCCATCCACGTTGGGAGTTTCAGATAACGCTGGTGGCCGCCGACGTCCCCGCGGTCTCAGCACCCCGGCCGTGTCGGTTCTGGCGGGCGCAGGGCAGGGCGCTCTGCTCCGGCCACAGCTCACCAGCTGCTTACGGGCAGTGGGGCGTGCCACCTCCCGCCAGGCAAGTGCGCTGCGTCACGCGGCCGAGCCGCACATCCACCCGGGGGGCTTGCACAGATCTGGCCGTGTCCCCCGGTGGCTGATCACATGCTGCCCTTGCACCACTCGTGACCTCGGCCGCCATCTGTATGAGAAAACGCGCCGGTTTCGCATGAACTGCCCGCACGGATAGTGCGGCTCGCTGCGAACCTCGGACGGCCCGCCGTCTGCAGCGCTCACGCTCTGGCTTCCGCTGTTCGGACGGGGTCATACGTGTGTTAACACGGCTTCCGACAGCTGCGCTCACGCCGGCGGGCCAGCCAGGGTCATGCGGGGACACAAAGGCTATTTCTGGCCCCCGCACGGCACAGGGTTCCCTTCGGTCTGAGTTAAAATCGATTCTAAAGCAGTGGCTCTCTTTCCAGAATGAGACAGGGTAGCCCCTTGGGCTCAGCGGACGCTGCTGAAGAGAAGGGACCCTCAGGTGTGGCGACCCCGGTGGCGGCTCAGCAGCCCCGAGGTGCCCTCTGCCCTGTGTGGTCCGTGATCAGAACCTTCTCGCTGCTGCAAACGCCGGAGCCCGTGTCCGGAAGCCTGGCGTGGGCCAAGCTGATGGCCCCAAGTTTCCTCCAAACAGAAAACTGTAAACCAGGATCCTTTTCCTCCTAATTAAGCGTGGCTAATACTCAAAGATTTCACCGGCATCTGGCGCGTCTGTCCCTGAGCCGGCTGATGGGGACACTGGGCCGGAGCACTCCCTGCAGGGCCAGAGCAGGATTCCTGAGAAGGGAACGCGTTCACTCTCTTAACTCAGGTGAGGCTTTGCGGCAGCTCTTGCCGCGAGGCCATCAGCGTCCCTTCCCGCCAGCCCGTCCCCGCCACTGCTGAGACCGCACTCGGTGGTGGGAGGTGGCAGGTGCGAGCTGCGTGTCCACGGAGCTGGCCCCCAGCACAGTCACAGCCCTGGGGGAGACACCGTGTCTGGCGTCAGGCCCCGGTCGTGTCCCTGTTTGGACTGAAGCGGTGGCACCGTGAGAAGCCAGACTTGGAGCGCAGGCCTCTCTCGGGCCCCAGATGCTGGATCTGCCCCAGGGGCCTCACCTGTGGGTGTAGACGGGCTCCACGGATGCACCTTGCGCGGCTCCTGTGACACCAACGCCAGACGTGAGGGGGGCCGCGGCTGGAGGCCTGTCCCTCTGCCTCTGTTCCTTTCGCATGGGCTCCGTGGTCGCCCCCTTCGCTGTAAGGTCATAAAATAGTGACGTAATAACTAAAAAGCTTTACTTTGGAGAAGCCCGAGGCCTTGCCAGACGTAACTGACGGAGACCGCCCGGACACATGTGCCTTCGTGGGCCCACAGTGAGCCTGCCTTCATCCTGCCTTCTGTCCGTCCTTCCATGTGGGGGTGGAGCGGGGCCCTGGGGGACTTTGAGACCTTGTTCAATAAACCATTCTTCATTGTCGTCTCCGTGTCTCGTGTGCACCTGCTGTTTCCCGCTCTACCCACTTTTGTTCCCAGACACACTTCAGAGGCTAAGTAAACATTTATGTTTAGAAATATGGTCTCGGTCCTGCCTTAGAAATTTAAATTCAGACTCCTGGGGAAAACCGTACTGGAAGAAACTGGAAGTTTCTGGAGAAGGGGGCAGTGGTTGGTTGCATTACAGAGAACATTTATTCCACTAGGACGTTTTTCTGGCATAAGGGGGGGGGGGTGGGGGGACTTCACCAGAATTTCCTAATGATCAAAAATCACAGCTTCGAAGATGCCAATTTCTCTCTGGAACAGAATTCACCGTGAAGGACCACGGGGGCCACGAACAGCCCCTCTCGTTCTGTGCTCTGTGACACGCCCATCCAGGCACGGGCCAGTAAAATAAATTCACTGTGGGTGTGTTTACATCCTGGAAATTCACACCTCTCTCTGCTCCCTCGCACCCCTGCACCTGGGAGAGCAGCCACTCACCGCAGTGGCCTGTGTCGCTGGCTGTGCGGTGTGGTGGCCAGGACCCTTCACTTCCGGATCACTGAACCCAGGCCAGGCTGGTTCGGGCAACTGCAGAGCCCACAGGCGATCAGGCCCACAGGGGGGAACAACCATTCGGATGGGTCAGGGCTGACGCCCCACCTACTAGCCACACTGTTCCACCTACGCCCCGACCACACTCGAGTCCCCTCCCCCGTCCTGAGTGTGCCCGTCCTGGAGGCCTGGCACGGGTGACACTGGGGCCGAGTGACCGCAGGCTTTCACCGTCCAGCGTGGGACTTGGCAACACAATTTCTGTGAGAGTTCAGGAGGCTCGTGGTCGATGTGCTTCCGTCGACGGCGTCAGCGACAAAGCCTCTCACGCCCAGCCAGCGGCTTCTCCTCTACGAGTTTTGCAAACCCGGTTCGCTTTTGTGATGAAAACCACGGGTTCCTGCTTGATACGGGCACACAGTCCAGCACCGCGGGCCGGGCCGGTGGGGTCAGAGTCGCCTGCCCTGGTGTGAGCGGCCCCCGTCCAGGCTGTGCTCTCCTCAGACCCCGACTTCAGAGAGGCCTCCACGCCCCACATGTGCACCAGTCTCCCCCGAAGCTTTCTTTGTACCGCTTCACCCCTCCCCTGGGGTCCCCCTTCTTCGGCCCCCCACCTGTATAACAGGTATAACCCGCGTCTCTATGCTTTCGCTTTGGCCTTCCAAATACAAAATCTCTATGGAAGGAAAGCTACAGGGATTAGGTTCAACTCAGAGACAAGACACATGTAGTTCTCACTCACATAAAAGAAGCGTGGCAGGTGCGGGGAGGAACTTCATGGAGAGCACGGAAGTGACAGGGAGTAGGCTTCCATCCTCGTGGCCCAGGCTGGCTGCTAGAGTTCTGCCCATCATGTCCACCCTCCAGGCTAGCAGCAGGAGGAAAAAGAAAGGCGTCCATGTTTTAAAGGAAACTTTCTGGAAATTTCAGTTAATATTTATGTGTCTTTTGGCCAAAGCTGGGTCCCATCACTAAGGCCAACTGCAGAGATTGGAGAATGTGGTCACATCTGCAGGGGCACATTTGGGATCACCCAGATGGTGCGGGGGTTCTGGGAGTGGGGCAGGAGACAGGAAACGGATAAGCATGAAGCAGTGGCTTCTACAAATGCCGAGAAAGAGTCTGAAGTCTGACATTCACAATTAGATCACAAAACAGAAGGGTCAGGACGTGGGCGAGTGGAGGCCTGAGGCACAAAACTTGCAGGTGCCCAAAAATCTCAGTAATCGAGACAGATCTGTTTTTTGATAACAGCATTTTTAGAAATCAAAATTAATGCAGAAAAATCCGTAACAAACAAAATACTAAAATTTTAAACACAGGATCAATACAAGTAAGTCACGCCAGCCTAGGTATCAGCTTTAGAAAAAAGTCTGTCTTTGCTGCATTCTGCAAGGACACCCACAACCCACCGTGGCGGCTGCATCCCCAGGGCCTTTGCTTAGCAGGGAGGACGAATTCAATCAGGGTCAGAAGAAACCACGAGAATCCAAGTTCTCCATTCCACAAAGGGCTGTCGGACACAGAAAGTGGGGGGGTGGGGGTGGGGGAGGCTGAAGTGCTTAGATGGGTCTCCATTTCCTCTCTAGCCTCCCTGCCCCAAAGCTTAATTTCCCCCAAGCCACCTTCTGCTATCATGCAGTGTAGACATGCAGCTGGGAGCCCAGAGTTCAGGGTATCGAGGCCACCCACTAACACGAGAACACCACCAGGAACACCACCTGGGACCAAGGACGGTCCCTGGGTCACAGACCTCAACCTCTGGGTGCAAGGTCAGCATCCCGGGTAGCAGGTAAAGGCCACGTTGGCCGACGCAACGCTGCCAACGAGGTGGTGCCAAGGGTCAGCTCGCGGCTGGAGGGCGCCCTTCCTCTCCCGTCAGCGACCTGTGCCTCCCTCCATCTGAATATCTGGGAGCCACCTAAGGGAGGACAGCAGGGCAAGGTGTGTGTTAACGGAGGGACCTCCAAGCAGAGCGGACCCAGAGCAGAGTTGGCTCGTGATGAGCACGGCCCACGGCCCCTCCCCCCGCATGTCCGGCGTGGCCGGGCCCCCAGGTGAGTTCATTTCCAGCTGGGCTCAGGAAACCGCACGCACACTCGTCCGCGCTCCCGCCACCCCAGGAGGAAGGTGGCCAGAGCCACCGTGGCCACATGGGCCGGATCCCCAAGTGACACGTGGAGGGGGCTGCGGCCTGAGTGCCTGAACACCGCCCCCCCGCCCCCACACACACCCCCGTGACTGTTCTGGGAATGAGAAGTACACCGGCTTGAGCCACACACTCTAAGGTTTACTTGTTTAAGCACCTTGGCCTCCCTAACGGGACGACTTCCCAGGAGAGAGCAGATCAAGTCAACTGCGGAGAGCATGGAGGGGGGGACGCATTCGTAACGGGGTGCAGCGTCGGCTCCCCCTTCTGCACACGCTGTACTGGCAAGTCTTGCAATCACATTACACTTGAACCCTCGCCCTCATCCCCTCTGGACTGGCGTCTCCCCCCCCCCCCCCGCCTCGGTCTCATGGGGAAGCCACCTGTCTGCTCTGTGCCGCAGTGGAGCCCAGCCCCGCGCAGGCCTCGCCAGTCCGTGGAGGCTGGCGGCCGGCGGCGCCCCCAGCGGCCCTCCCCACGCCCGCCACTCGGTCATCGAGGTGCCCCCGGCAAGCCGCCCCGAGCCAGGCTTCTGGGCCAGGACGGCCGCGCGTGATGGTTCCGGGCCTGTTTTCTCACCTGTCACGCGGGCTCAGCTCGGTGTCGGGTCTGGGACACAGGGCAGCACTTGGGGCAGGATCTCAGGTACCCACCCACCTGCCCATGACTCCCACCTCTGCCACATGCTGGCGGTGGCACGTGGGACAAGTTGGGAGCCTGAGTCTGTTCCTCATCTGTGAGATGTAGGACTGTTGGGAGAAATAAAGGAGTTAGTCTGTGCGAAGCACTTAGGCCAGCACCTGGCACAAAATATGAAGTGTGTTAGCAGTCAGTATCGTGATCAGTCGTCATCAGCATGACCCCGTTCCTTCTGCACTGACTGACCGACTGATAAACTCCTGGGATGCGATTCTAGACGGTGAGACATCAGGGGCGGTCCTTTTATCTTAAAGAGACACAGGAGACCCTCACCTGCTCACACACACCTTACCCTGGACGTGGTCACATTTGGGTGTGATGCCCGGAATGGTGGCAGCCATCTCACAGCCATGAGGCCTGATCCTGGATGGCCACACGGTAGGAGGGAGTGCACCAGAGTGAAACCGCGGCTCCAGTGAGCAAGGAAAGGGGGACAACAAGCTGCTGGAGAGGCCACCAATACCTTCAAAGCCCATGGTGGTGGCTTTTAGTGCCCTTCCAGCCTCATTTTCAATTCTGTGATTCCAGTCACCATCCCTCATCCCAGGGAACTGGGAGATGGCAGAGTGACCCTGACCTTGGAGAGGCAGCCCCGTGGGGTACAGGTAGTGTGAGTAAGCAGAAAAGCTTGTGGTCTACAGTTTTATAAGAAAGATTTAGGAAAATGAGACTATTTGCTAAAACGACCCTCCCTCAGTCGGCTGGTCCAGGCTGCGTGTGATGAAGTCTGAACAACCTCTGCCCTGCCCAGGGCCCCACCTCCTGCCGGAGTTCCTAATTCAACAGATCCTCGCACCCACACCCTAAGAAACACAATGGCTCTCCATTTTGCTTTTCAGCCACACCAACTTATTTCTAGAGTAGCTAAAATACATAATCCTGAAGCCAGTTTGGAAAGATCTGGGCAACAAGGAATGACAACAAGAAATCTGACAACAGAAGATTTTATTTATACACAGAACAACCTATTTACAAGCCCAGACTGGGTCTGTACACAGCAATCCAGGAGGCGTTTGCTTCCCCGGCGGGCACTGTATAAATTAAGACCATAAATATGAGGGGTGAGCCCCACCCGAGGGCACAAAACTTTTCTCCAAGACTCCCCAGGACCCTTCCTTCCTCCCTCCACGCGGACAGGACCGGGGGCCCCGTGGGACATGCCCAGCCACGGCAGGGACGCTGGGGGGCAGGCAGAGCAGCGGCCTAACAGCAACACAGCCACCACAGCAGACGCGGCGCCGGCCCGACACCGACACACTTCCATGCGACACATTTGCTCCACTCACCTCTAACTTACTAGAATCATAAAAACAGTTTTTACGTAAACAGTGTTGTTTTAATCATTGACGACATATTAATTCTAAACACCATGCTTCCCCCAGTCCCCGGGCTCGCCCAAGGAAGGGCACAGAGGGTACAGGACGGCCCACAGCATCAGCACCGACCGCCACGCCCCTCCTCACTGAGCGTGTGCCTGTCCCCAGCTCGCTCCAAGGACCTCAGAGCCCAGGGCCCAGCCAGAGGTGACAGAGCAGACGCTGTCGGGTCCCCCACAGTCTCCTTGTCAGCCTGTTCTGCCTTGAAAGCCAGTGACTTCCGGTGGCCAGATGATCTTTCTCTGCCTTCCCACGTCCAAAGCAGCCGTCGGACGGCAAGGGGACGTCAGGGTGGGGAAGGCCACGCACAACGGCTGAGCGCACCGCAGAGCGCAGGCCCCCGCCCCAAGCTGGCGCCGTCACCACACCCTCGGGGACAGGAGCAGGCCAGGCCGCCAGGCCCCCAGCAGGAGCGCCCCCAGCCCGGCAGCAGAGGCCTGGCCAGACCCACAGGGTAGGTGTTGGGGGGGTCCACCACGCACACCAGTGAGGGGGACGGGCCTGCCGAGCAGGCAGCAGGCAGATGCTGTTCAGCGGTGAGCCCCCAAGGACCCCCCAAGGGTTACTGGATGATGCCTGCAGCCCCGCCCCCTCATGCGGACGAGGTAGGGGCCCCCTCAAGCTACAGGGTAGGGGCGTGGGGACCCGGCTGGCAGCTCCGCTGGGTTACAAAGCCCTGCAGGGTGAGCTGTGGCAGCGTCAGGGGGACAAGGAGGGGACGTGGGCGAGAGTGGCATGAGGCAGCCACCCACAGGGTTGGAGGCGTTCAGGACGCTCCCCGGGAACGGGAGAGGCAGCGCCCAGGAAGCGCTCGCGCTCACGAATCCCAGGCTCGCGCAGACACATCCTCTGTCTGTGGGGAGATGGGAGGCTATGGCGTCTCGGGGACAGAGGGGCTGCGTCCCCACACCAGCAGCTCATGAGGAGGGCGCAAACCAGGACAAGACCAAAGGCAACCGGGGAGGGGGGGGTCTGTGAGCCCGAGACCAGACCCGTCCATCAGCTCGGCTTCCGGAGGGCGAGTGCGCTTCCTCCCCGCGTGCCCCGAACATGGGCGGCGCCTGGGCCGCTTTCGAGGCAGGAGAGGCAACATCTTCACCAAAGACTCAGAAATACACGGGGGGCGCCAGGCAGGTGGCCTCACAAGGCTGCTGTGAAGAACCGGGTGACAGATGGGCACAGAACCTTCCAGTGCAGGAGGCTGCCAGCTGGGCCAGGTCTGCATGCCCGGGAGAGGCCACACGGCGCCCGGTTACGGAGCTGGAGGCGAGGACTCTCGAGACAAGCGCGCGCAGGCCAGCCTGGGGCCCGGGTCACAGGCCAGCAGGAGCGAGAGCCGGTGGCGGTCGCCCCATAGGGCGTCGGGCCGGCCAAGGTGTCGTTTTGAAGGTAGCTGCGTTGGTGTGGGCGACACCCCAGAACGGTCACGGAATGGGCGTCTGCGAGGATTCCTGTCTGGAGCGGGGTGGGAGGAGGGGTAGCACCATGAGAAGGGGCAGCATGTCCCCAGCCTCAGTTGCGAGGCGAGCGGGGGACGCAGGCTGACAGGGCCAGGGCTAGGCCTCGGTGGCAGGAGCGCTCCGGCTCAGCTCCTTGATGCCACACAGGATCCGCTTCATATGGCCCACCTTGGTCACGCCGAGGTCCTGCAACAAGAGGACAGCACCCTGACGCCAGGCAGGGAGCCGCGCCCCCAGGGGCCTTCCTCCCCAACCTTCCGAACACGAACGTGGGCTAAAAAGAAGACGGTGACACGAGGCGGAAATGGCACACACAGGGACAGTCGTGCAGACGCCTGCCACACCTCTCCCGTGAGCCAGAGTCCCCGCAGACCCCGCCCGGCAGCCGGTGGAGGCAGGTGACTCCAGAAAGCTGCCGTAAGGACATCACCCTCTCGGCGCGGCCCTGGGGGCCCCGGGTCAGGCAGGCCCGAGCCAACTCTGCTTCAAGCTGGGCGAGGGGCCGGCCCCCCGGCCTGGTGTCCCCGAGCGCCCCTGCCACAGGCACATCTCGTCTGGCTGCCCTGCGCCTCAGGGCTCCTGGTGGCCTGTGGCCAGCAGCACGTGTTCGCTGCAAGTCTCTGTCACATGCTGGTAATTCTCGCAATGCTTCAGACTTTCTGGCTATTAAATGTGTCACGGTCACCTGTGACCAGGGATTGTGGCTCCCTGAAAGCTCAGATGATGGTCCGCATTTTGTAGCAAGAAAGTATTTTTAAATTGAGAGTGTGTGCACATCTTTCAGATCAAATGCTGCGGCCTGCGAGGCAGCTACGGTGTACAAACCTCCCACACGCACCGGGAACCAAGGGGTTCACGTGACTCGGTTCCTCACAGTGTCTGGAAGCAAACACGCGGCAGCTCGAGGTGTGCCCGTGTGGGCTCCAAAGGGAGAGGGACCCGTCTCTGGGGGTGGTCATCACACACAGCCCTTCGCTGCCAATGAGGACAGGGCTGTGTCCCCCAACAGGGTGGTTTTGGGTTTTTTTTTACTTTTAAGTAGGCCCCACCCCCAATGTGGGGCCCCAACCCACGACCTTGAGATCAAGAGTCACATGCTCCCCCTACTGAGCCAGCTGGGCCCCTTCCCAACCCCCGCAATGGGGTTTTTAATGTTAAAATAGTTCATTGGTGCAATGAGGTTAAGAAAAGCGAGGCCCCTCCCTTAATTCTGCTCTGGCTTTGTTGGGCTGTGGCGGGTGGAGACATCACTGCTGGGGGGCAGAGGTGGCCTCTCGGCCACTTCCATGTGTCACCCCGAGCCATGCGTGAGGAGAGTCCAGCAACGCTGGGGCATGGTCAGCTCAGAAGGAGGGACAGAGAAGGGAGTGCAGGGAGCCCAGGACGGGCCCCAGGAGCCCCTGTGGAAGTACCTTGAGGTCCCTCCGCTCCAGGTGCAGGAGCTCGGAGCCCCGGATGTCGTGCCGCGTGAAGATGTCCTTATACTCACAGAGACTGAGGTGCTCCAGCCAGGCAGCAACCTCCTCTGTCCCCCAGAGGTGAACTGTCAGAGACGGAAAAGCACGAATGCAGTGAGTGCCCAGAGCCCAGTGCGAGGCAGGCGGGCAGCCCACGCCCAGACGCCCCAGCAGCCCGCGCCCAGACGCCCCAGCAGCCCGCGCCCAGACGCCCAGCGGCCGGCTCCCCAGACGCCCCAGCAGCCCGCACCCAGACACCCAGCAGCCGGCTCCCCAGACGCCCCAGCAGCCCGCGCCCAGATGCCCTAGCAGCCAGCTCCCCAGACGCCCCAGCAGCTGGTGCCCACATGCTCCCAACAGCCGGTACCCGAGATGCCCAGCAGCCGGCACCCAGACGCCCCAGCAGTAGGGACCCCAGATGCCCCGGCAGTAGGGACCCCAGACGCCCCGGCAGTAGGGACCCCAGACGCCACTCAGCCACGCACACCACCCAGAGTTCTGCGGGAAGAAGCAGGCGACAGGGGGCGTGAGCTATAGCAGTGCTGCTATCTGTTCCTGCCAGGTTGGCCACCAGCCTTCTGGACATTTGCCATGTGTCCCAGGGGGACTGAATGCCACCAAGTAAGAGGAAAACGCCAATCTGACTGTGCAGCTGCAGTCAGCTTGCCCTCCTGTCTAGAGGGTTCCCTTCACTCCTGGTCCACAGCAGGAAGGGAAACGGGCAGAGATTTCAGGTGGTCAGAGCCACCATCGTTAAAAGAAACCCAACTGCTGGGCAAACACGCAAAGGAGAAATCAAAGGGAGCAACCACCACCTACAAATCCAAACCTGGGCTGCCCGGCACACAAGAGCACTGGAAACAGCCACACTCAGAGCCCACCTTCCAGACAGAGATTTTAGGCCCCAATTTATTGACTCTCCCCCAAAATTGTCCTTGAGCGCCATTTTCCACTGATTTGGCTGCCCGCAGTCGCCGGTGGCCTGGCCTCCAGCACGGGGCCTGGATCAGTGACTCATTAGTGGGGAACCGGCAGCCCCTCCCAAGAGGCAGGCCCAGTGGGCCCAGCACAAGACCTGAGCGTGAGCTCTGCGTCTCCGAGTGTCCTGTCACCTCCGCTGCCCTCCTCCCACCCTGCGGGCAGCACGGTGAGCCCACCGGGGAGTCAGCCCGGGGAGCAACTCTGCGCAGGAGCCACCACCCGGTGTGGGAAGCGAAGGCGCGGTCCTGTGGCTACAGAACGGCCGCGGCACAGGCGGGGACCACGGGGAAGAGCCGCAAGGCCACAGAGAGCACAGAGACCGGGAGGGCCCAGGCAGTGCACGGCCGGAGGGCAGCGGGAGGGCAGGTACCCGGGGCTCCCAGGCTACTGCGGGCTTCTCTGTTCTTGCTGTTTTTCTCTTTCTTAAACTTCGTCACCAGGCGGAATTTGCCACTGCGGCTGCGTTTGGAAAGCTCCAGCATCACATTCTGTGGGGAAAGCGGGAAACATGGAGAATCAGACCCGATCTAGCCAGGCCCGAGTCACTTCTCAGAGCGGCGGGGAGCCTGGCAAAGGGGCTGAAGTCCCTGCTTCATTCACTCAGTTTCCCCTGGTTTCTAGTCTTGGCGTTGACTGATTTGTGATGACTTTTAAAGGTGGTTGTGCAGTGACTGCACAGTGTCTATTTTCACATTTGGTTTTCATTTTAGAACGTACTTCTCACGTGATTAAAAAGCTTCACAAACACTCCCCAAACGGCAGCACACCATACAAACGTGACCCAGTAGGCTCCCGACCGACCCAGTGCTGCACTGGGAGGCAGAACCACCGGTACTGGAGTATCTTTCTGAATAAACCTTTCCTGCACTTAGCGCTCTTTCCTTGGCACCTGCTTCCCGAAGCATCGAGGAGGGAGGGGAGCCGGAGGGACAGGACACCGGGTCCCCGCTTGGCAGCTGCCTCCCCACAGAGCCATCCAGGACATGGCTGGAGCTAACACTGCCCCTTCCCAGCTGGTGTGTGGACCTTCTCAGAGTGTATTCTCACACGAGCTGGGACGGGGGTCTCTGAGGTAAAGGACGCTTTGCGCACACAATGCACGTGCCCGTGTTTATACCCTGTGTGCATGTATCAGCCCTGTGTTCACAAAGCACGATTTCCTTATTTTTCACGTGTGCCTGTTTCTTCCTGCCCCAGGGCCACCGACCACAGTTAGCCTTTCGGCTTTATGACACTTCCAGATCTGAAAGGGATTTTCATTGGAATGAACCAAGCCATGAGGGGGTAAAAATCCACAGCCTCACGTCTGGGCATGTGCTCTGTCGTGCCTCCAATTTTCCTTGTGCCCCTGACGGTCCCTTCGTGATTTCCTAATCAGAAGCATTTCATGTTCCATATTCTTCACTAACAAAAGATACCTCTTATGATGGGACTTCTAACCAATGACTGAACTACTCAGGAATCTGTTTTTACAAACATCTGACATTTGGCAAAACTCTCAACTCTCAATTCTAACAGCTGCTCCGTTCAAGCCCTTCAGCTCCCCGCTGACCAGGCTCTTCTGCCCTGAGACTGGCTGGCGCCCCCCTCGCATCCAACACTTCCCACTTCCCACGGGACGCAGCGCGGCCCAAACAAAATCCTGCTCCTGACTTCAAAATTTCCTTTTATTTTAAATGCATACAGGAGTATTACATTCATTTCTAACTTTTAACATGAGTGTCTTCAACCCTCCATAAAATGGGGAGACCAGCAGAACGAGGCTCGTTATCAAGTGATCTTATCTCGTCTCTGCCTCTGAAGGCATCAAGCTACCCACCCCCAGTACGTCAGTACGCCGGCCTAAACGAGGGTACGCGCTTGTCTTACAGCCCCTAAGCCACAGCGCCATTGTCACCTGTGACACCAGCAAGAACCCACCTGTATCTAACCCTACCTAATAAGACGAACTCTCCCCGACCACTGCAAAGGTTTATCCTCATGGCTGGTTTGTCTGAATCAGGACCAGCATGAGGGCCCCAAGTGATACTCAGCTGCTGTGGCGCACAGGCTCCCCCGCTTCAGCCTTTGCCCCCAGAGAAGCCAGCTGTCTGTCCTGTAAGATGGCTCCTATTCTGACTCTGACCGACTGATGGCTCCCTGCTCCCCCCCGCCCACACATGGAGCTGCCTATCCCATCCAGCTTCCTGCTCTCAGGCAGAGTACGTCACCAGTGGTGTCGCGACTGCCCTCCTCCCCACAGACGAGCCATGCTGTCATCTTTCAGGGGGACACCACAGGTACCACTACCTATCAAGGACCCCAGGGAAATCAAGTGCTTCCCCCTTGGGCGGGGGAGTGATCTTTCAATCCCTCTGCACTTCCCAGCCGGAATTCTTTTACAAAGAATTGCTTTCAATTATTTGACTTAAAGAAATTATTTTTATGGATCTACAGATAATACTAAATTTTGAAATCAATGTGTTAGTTTTTAAAAATACGAACTGTTTAAAAGTTTCTAAGATTTGCTTCACAACATTCTAAACATGCTTAACACTACCTAAACCATACACTCAAAAACAAATATGGTAAATCTTATGTGTTTAACAATTTAAAAAATGAACTGGAATGATGTCTTCTAGCTTTGACACTGTTTCTTATACATGGAAATGACATATTCTTTTTTTTTTTTTTTTTGGAGAGGATACTTACTTCTTCAAGTTGTCCTGGGGCTATTCTTTTTAAAATGTCTTCAGATTTCAATTTGTATAATTTACGTTTTTCCTGAAGACTCAACAGTTTCAACAAGGCTTTAAAATTAGCATTTCTTTGAAGACAATACAGCTAGATTTATTTTCTTATCTATTGTTACGTGACCTTTATCACTTCATTTTGTTCAAACCTTCCTTGATTATATTTGCCACAGGGTGACTTAATTTCTTGTACTTTATGGTTAACCTCTGAACAGCATAGAAGTTATGGGACCCGACCCCCACCCACGAAGCTGAAACTCCGGTATAACTTCTAACTCCCCAAAGAGCTTGAATGATCCGATTAACACGTATTTTGTAATGTATTATATGTTGTATCCTTACCAAAAAGCTACAGAAAAGAAAATGTTAAGAAAATCATAAGAGAAAATATATTTACAGTACTGCACCATATTTACCCAAAAAAAAAAAAACTCACCTGTAAGTGGACCCACGCAGTTCAGACTGATCGTTCAGGGTCAATACTTTCGAAGCCTAGCTCACAGATTTGTCAACTTAGTTTTGCTCCCAAATAAATAATTTTCCTATTTTGATGCCAGTAGAAATGGGGCACAGCCCCCCAAGTGTCCCTCTGCCCACTGAATGCTGCCCCCATCTCTCCCCTCGAGAGGGGGAGCCAGAGTCCCAGAGGGCAGGAGCGTGGAGCCGTATGGCAGTGGGCAGAGAAGGCTGGAGAAGGCGGGACCCCTGGGAGGCCCCAGGAGCAAGTGTGGTTTTCCTTTCCCTCCCGGGACACCTGGCTGCAAGTTCCAGCCTTAGGCTCCCCAAGATGAATGCCTGCAAGACCACCACCCCACCCCTCCCTGGTCTGCCCTGGCCGGCTCTAGAGGGTTTCTGGTTTTGCAACTAAGCCTGCCCCTGGAGCCATCTGTACAACCTCCCGCCTGGTACCTGCACCGTCTCGTGAGCTCACAAGTAGCAACAACCCTCAAAACCGGGGCCACTACACACAGGGCTTGAAGGATTCATTCAGTCAGACGGCCAGGGGGACTTGTGCTGGTTTGTGCATGCAGTGGCTGCACATTTGGTGATATTTGTTTTGAAAACATTTTCAGGCTTAAAGTTTTGGAGCCACAGTTCATGAAACAGGAGCTTTTAGTACTAAGACCCGAAAGTCCCGAACAAACGAAGATGACTGGTTGCCCTGCAACCAGGCACCAGGCTGCGAGCCTCCCACTGCAGCAGTGGCCACACAGCCCATGAACCAAGGAAAATCCTAGCCCTCTCTGTCTTCAGAGAGAATCTGCATGGAGGAGGAAGCTACCTACCTGCCACAGGCCGGGCGGGGGAACCCAGGGCCCACAGCTGATGGCTATGGTATCTGGTCCTGTGGCCCAGCACTGTGCTGCTCAAACCACGCCTGGAAAGGAACCAACTTTAACCATTTCCAGTCCACAGTGGACTGGTGCTCGCATGAAATGCCATAAAATAAACTACTAAAAAAATGAAACCAAAAAAGGACATACAAAATACAAGCCTCAATTCTTTATTATTTTCAAGAGAAATAAAATTTTTCTAATTGCTTACTTCTGTTAATTGCTTAAAAGTTTCTAAATGCTCCCTCTCAATTTCTAGAATAACAAAGAGATTCCTACTATCAGTACTGTGTATCTAGAATAAGATACAATTTTGAAAAATGTCCTATGGGCAACAAGAAAGAATATATTCTCTCTTTAGAGAGTATAAAGTTCTCTCTGTAGAAACATTACATATATATATATTTTTTTATCATTATGTACATATACACACACATTTATACACATATATGTATGCATATACATGTATATATATACACACAAATATATAAGTACATATTTTTCCAAGTTTTTGTTCATATGCTGTGATATAATTTACTTCATTAATCATGGACTGATAGTGATGGTTCATATTACAGTTTGGTTTCTGTCCCTTTCTCTCATATCAGGAAGTTTTTGCTTTACAGATTTTATATAAATTAAAATTTGGAGGGTAGTCACTAAAAGGATAGACAATATATTTCCAAACTACTAAAGGAGACAAAGAGAGTTGTTGTGTGAGAGGAAGGAGAGACTTCTCAATCAAAAAGGAAAAATTAAAAGAAACAAAAAAAGTGGGACAAATACAAAACACAAAATATGGCAAAATGTACATATATAAATACATCAATAATCACGATAAATATAAACTGACTGAACATTCCAGTTAAAACAGAGAGTAACAGACTGGATAAAAATTCAACATTTGAAAACATGCTATTCATAAGAGAGACACTACAAATAAAGTTTGAAAATAAAAGTATGAAGATGAAAATACCAAACAAGTAAACTTAAAAACAATTACCAAGGGTCTTTACATAATGATAAAATCTATATGCACCCAATAATATATAGCCTCAAAACACAGAAAGCAAAAATAAGACTACAAAAGTAAACTGAGCTATCTACAGTCATGGTCAGAGAGTCTGACAGTAACTGATAGATCAGGAAGACAAAATAAATTTTATGATTGTATAACTATTATATTTTGCCAATATAAAGTGATCCTCTTTTTATCATATTGCAAATCTATTTTTATATTAATATTGTAACTTGCGATTTTGTGTGTTTTCTTGAAATTGTCTTGATCTTTTTGTGTCTAAGCTGTTACTGAGCCTAGGAAGAGAAAACTGGACTCTTGTGATTGGTATATGGTTAGATTACCTTTTTAATGCAATCTTATGATAATTTGCTTTTCGGAAAAAGAAGCTACACCATTTTTTAATCTTATTTTTATGCTATTAGCTACAACTTTACTAGTCCCTCATTTTCCTTCACAATGCAGATTATATTTTGTTTTTACAATACACCTTTAAAACATACACCTTTTCAATTCTACTAGAAACTACCTTTAAGTTTTTAAAGATCTTCCTAATTCTGCATTTCCCTAATTATCACAGTCAAGTGCCTTTTTTTAAACCTTCCATCTTAAAAGAAGGAATTTAATGTGGCTTCATACCTCCATCCCTGTCTTCTTCCCAGCCTTCCCAGCTCACTGTTCACTTCACAGGCTTTGGTAACTTAATCTGGAATTAAGGGCTATGTTACTGTTATATCTATTAAGCATTTTATAGATTACTATTTGAGGAATTTTCTTTTAAATGAAAATTTCATATTTAGAATTCACAATTTAACTAATTTTGATGAGCTTGGCCTGTCCCCTTAAACCAAAACGTCCTCACACATAAGTTGCTGAGTTTTGTTGCTTTGCTGGGAGGCCTCTGAGTCCGTTTACCATGCAGGGTCTGCATTTGTCAACAAATGCCTGCATGTTCAGAGCAGAGCAGGACAGACTGCTGTAACCCTCCTCTGTACCATCACCTAACTGCTGCCAACAGGTTCTAACGAACAAAACTGGCAGTAGGAGGGCCAGACGTGTCATGTCTAACAGTCCTTTCTCTGGCATGACTGCAGAAGCCTAGCCTAGGATGAACTCTTCTCCAGGCCCACCTCTGCTCTACCGCTGAGAAAAAAGGCACTCTACAGTTCGTCTTTATCAGGATGCTGCCCACAAAACCGACCCTCCAACAAGCATCTCTCCCGGGCACTTCCTGCCTATCCTCCTGCTGCAGGAGGCAACACCATGCCAGGGTGCCATATGCCTGGGGTCCTGTCTGTCCTGGCTATAGGACCTATGACAAGCTGGAGTCTCTAAATACATGCAAAACACAAG
This sequence comes from Cryptoprocta ferox, assembly GCA_028646485.1. Taxonomy (NCBI): domain Eukaryota; kingdom Metazoa; phylum Chordata; class Mammalia; order Carnivora; family Eupleridae; genus Cryptoprocta; species Cryptoprocta ferox. The sequence goes on along the minus strand of CM053578.1, from coordinate 100,713,983 downwards.
CATGATTGTGAACGGAACACACCACCTCCGTCCCTGTCGACAACAAACTTAAGCAGCTGCCATTTACCCAACTGATGTGTCTTCACACCGAGGGCAAACAGTGGGGCTGGGCTCAGCCGCCTATTGACTTCCTGGCCGGCCCTGCCATTCTGTTTCTGAGGGCGACAAGTGCCCCAGTCATCAAGGACTGGGCTCAATACTAACTCCCAACCTTCCTCCCTGCCAGTCTTTTTCCACACCTCCAAGGAGTTTTAATAGAGAAGTCCTGAGAAGCCTTATCAGGGGCTATGAGACAGACACCATCTTAATCTCAAAGCTGCACAGATCACAGTGATTACAGGCACTGAGGGAAAGCCACCGCATCCAGGGGTGCCCAAGCTGAAGCCCCGTGACCCACATACCTCCTCATCACCAGGCTCCAGGGGCTGGCACAGCCAGGGGGTGTCCGCCAGCTTCCTGAGCTGCCGGTCCATCTCGGCAAGAGCAGCCCCAAGCCGCTCCTTCTGAGGGGGGTCCAACTGCTGCTCCAGGCAGAAAAGAAACACGGCTAGTTAGTAGCAGGAAGGAGCTGGGGCCATGGCAGAGCCCCCATTCAGGCGTGCAGTCTGCTCCAGAGGTGGTCTGTTTGTCTCAGAGAGGCCTTACAAAAACTCCTAAGGAAAGTCACACAGCACTGGCTAAGGGGCCAAACTCAGAACCTCCCCCTTCTAAGCAGGGGATGCACGAATTAAAACTCTCCTTTCGTGAATACTGGAATAAACCAAGCTTGTCTGAAAATTGCATTAGCAGAGCGGTCACCTACTTTGGTTGACCTTGGGACCCCTATGTCAGAAAGGGGGCAGGAGCAGCCCACCCATGCCAGAACGCAGGACATGCTGGCAGGCGGCAAGGAGCAGCTGCTACACCCAGAAGAGCAGATTATTTTGGAATGAAAAGCAGATGACGTGGAACTAGACTTTTGGGGTGCTTCTTCAGACGTGTGATCTTCAGCAAGTCACTCCACCTCCTTAACCTCCACGGCCGCATCTCTTAAAACAAGAAGGTTGGCCAGACCATCCCTCAGGCCTTCCCTATTCTAGCTTCTTTGATTCAGTGAAACCCGCCCCACGTGCTCACCCAGAGCAGACTCCTGGCCAGGTCTGCAGGGCTGAGTGAGGAAGGCAACGGCTCTGTGTGTCTGAGAACAAGGCCCAGGTGCCTGGTCAGTGGCTCCACACCTGTGGATTTCTAAGGCAGAATCCTGAGCACAGCCACAGAGGTAGTACTGTCCACAGAGTCTAACACGCTCGAGATGACATGTTTGAGGTGAGGCCGGAGGGCTTGAGAACCAACCATACAGCCAGATCAGATGACCTCCAAGGCCCCTCCCAACAGAGTCTAGAATTCTAGACTAAAAGTGCTGCTCTGTGTACAACAACGGTCACTGCATGCACAGCGCGAGGCCGGCCTCTTAGCTTACCAGGGCCATCTTCCCAGCCAGCAGCAGTTCCGTCTCACTGCGCAGAGCTTTGATGTTATTCACCATTTCCAGGACAAAGCTGCAGTTCAGCCCCTGAGAGGAACCAGAACGACACCCATGTAGAAGGCCCAAGGGCCACAGGACTCCAGAGGAGCAAGACCTGAAAAGCACAGGCACCTCTGTGGTTCTGGGCTTGCCGTACACTCGGTCCATGGACTTGGAGCTGGCGTTGACGGCGTGGGCAAGTTCCTGCTCCATGTCTTGATGGGACTGAGCTATCTCCCGGATACTAGAGAGAGAGAGAGAGAGAGAGACATGGCACTCATCAGAGCAGGTGAAGGGGCAGCCTACGATATCACCTCGCTCGAATGCAGACCCAGGTTCAGCCCAGAGGGCCCATGCAGACACGGCTCAGCCATGAGAATGAGCACAGGATGACCCTGACCATCATTCCCTCACTGATGGCAAACAAAGACGGTCTTAAATGGGAAACAGGTCATCAAAATCCAAATTCTTCCAGAAACTCGACCAGGGAGGAAAAATCCCAGAAGGAGACTCATGCCCTATAAAATGGCAAGCAGACAGCTGATCGTTCGTGAAAAGAGACTTGGCCTGTCCCACTCTGTAAATGGGAATGACAGGACCCTCCTCTGTGGGGACAATCCTGCTTCCAAAGACTCAGACCCCGGGACACGGCCCCAGGCAGCAGCCCGTTGCCCAAGGGACCCACACGGGCAGGGAGAGGGCAGTGACACGGTCAGGCACAGCCAGAGCACCAGGGACAGACGGAGCACAAGAGTCGGGGAAGTTGGCCAGGGAATCACTCATCCTACCCTGGGGAACACCAGGAGCAGCTGCCAAGACGCAGGGCCCCATCTGTGGGGCTGCCACAGGCTTCGAGGGGACAAGAATGAAGACAGAAGGAAGCCGAGCAAGTGGCACAGCAAGGAACTGAGAAGAAGTGTAAGAAGTGAAGCCATCAGGCCCAGACCCTGATTTGGTCACGGGCGCAGAGGCTACCGACACAGAGCTCAGCACAGGCGATGCTCTCGGGGGGCCCAGACGGACCCCTAGAACCAGAAGTGCCTACAGGATTCCTGGGAGAGCTACCAACCTCGGGCTGAGAGCCTGACGCCTGGGGAAAGGGCAGGGGAATGGCCCAGAAGGGCACACAGTCCAGAGCCCACAGGGCAGCCGGTGCTCCTGGGGAGGGCAGCGGAGGAGGAAGCCACACAGCAGCACCAGTGACGAGGATGGCAGGGTGTGGTGGCTGACAGAACCCTCTGGAGTGAGGCATGCTGGCAGCGGGCATGCAGGGGAGGATGGAGAGGGGGAGAGGGACCTCCATGCTGGAAGGTCCCCATGGTCCCAGGAGCCACTTCTCTGAGGCAGAGTAAGAGTAGGAAATGCCTCCAGCTGCTGTTTTTTGTGTGTTTTTTTTTAAATAACTACAAGGTTTGTATTTTAGTAACAAACCTGCTATCTGGGATAAAGCAAAGGAGGCAGTAAGCAGGCTATTCTTAAGAATCCGGGATGGGTTTTAAAACCCATGAGCTGGTTCTGAAAACACCTGTGGATTTTAGGCCTCCATCTACATAACCCCCGAGCGATCTTGCAAAGTCAGGCAAAATAAACCAAAGCCAAGGGCCAGCAGAAACCCCAGCAGACACCCCAGGAGGAGGCAGCGGCAGCCTGGCACCTGAGGGCCGGGAGGAGGCGGGGCACGCGGGGGAGGCAAGGACCCACCTATGGATGAGGGCGCCCGCCGCCTGTCCGAAGTGGTCCATCTGCGTGGCCTCCTCCTCAGTCAGGATCTCCGGGTGCAGAGAGAAAGACGGAGGGCGAGGAAGCTCACACTTCTGCTTGTCTTCCCAGGACTTCAGGGTATTCTCAAACGCCTAGGGCACGGAAACCCGGTGTCACACCGTGCACCGCTCTCGAGAGGCGAGCACGTGTCCGACAGCAAACACTGCTGGGACACGAGCTGCACCACAGCCAGAAAAGGAGACATGGACTTTTTACACCGAGGAGGGCAAACCATCCTGGGAATTACACCCCTGCCCACTTAATCTCTGTGTCTAAAAAGAGTAAATTCCTACAACGATACACTAGAAACTTCAGGTCTCCTCACAGAAGGAGCACAGGTGTGCCTGCGGGGAAGCCCCAGGACCGCCCCCCGGGGTCCCCGCGCACAGCCCCCCTTACCCTATCTCTGGTGAGCGTCTGCGCCCGGTTCTTGTGGATGATCCGGATGTACCCTGGGGGCTGCACCCAGGCCTCTCCGTCCACCTGCACGGGGACGCCCTCGTCTCCCAGGATGGAAATCTTCACCGTGCGGCACTGAGCAAACACCACGGCGTTACTCATGCGCCTCGCTGACCCAAGGAGCTAAGGTGCCAGATCTCAGCGCTGCAGGGGCCCTCCCATCCCACACGGCCCTGCACAAGCCGGTTGACATCTGGGGTGACGCCATGCCCACCGCCAACCACCACTGCGGTCAGGCATCCCTGTCCAGGGCACAGCTCATGGAGCCCAATGATCTGTCCCACCCCCACTGTCCCCCCACCCAGCATGGCATCTGTGACTGCAGCGAGATCCTGGTGGTCACACGCAAGCACTGGGACCGGGATGGGGACTCGTGACCAGCAAGAGCCACGGGGCCCTGCTCACATGCAAGCACTCCCAGAACAGGGTAAACCAGTCCCAACAGGTGGCTAGCGATGCACTGTTTCTCTTTCAACAAAAAAATACCGCCAAAGAGTTCGTAAAATTCAAACACCCTCCCCTCCATGGGGACAGACTGAGGCAGGAAGGGCTGGGACGTCACAGCCTGGGGTTCGGGTGGGCAAGGATATCAGCCTCCCTGCTTCCTGTGCCTAAGAACACTGCCCTCCCCAGCCCATCACCAGGAACGAGTAGGGGAGCCCTCTCCCCGTCTCCCCTCTCCAGATGGGCCAAAGACCAGCCGCGCGAGGCCCCACTTTTTCCACTGCTCATGTCTGCTCGGCCTCCACCCCCAAACGGTGCAGCTTCTGAAAGCTGCAGCCGCAAGCCGAGTTCAGTGGGGCCTGTCTCACCTCGTCCCACCTCAACAGACGGGGGCATGGCTGGCACCCATGGAGGAAGTCAGGGCAGGGGCTTGGGCAGGATACAAGTCGGCCCCCATTTTGAAAGAGTATGTTTTAACTGTCAACTATAGCAGGTAAGGAAGGGCTCTGGACCAGCAGGTGGTGCCGTGGGTGGTCCTGGAAAAGCAGCCCTTCTCCTGGGCCCTGCGCAGCAGGGGCACACCGACAGAGAAGACGGGTTCTGGGCCAGGCCCGGCCGCTCCAAGCATGTGTAAGCCACACTGCCTCCCACGTCCCTCCCACCCGCAGGACCATGGCCGATACCTGGGCGATTCGGTGATGCTGCAGCTTAATGACGCGAGAGACGGCCATCTGCATACTGCCAAATACAGCCACCACCTCCAGAATCTTATCATCAAACGACGGAGCTGCAAAAGTCTGAAAGGGCCCGTGTTAGGAGCGGGCCCTGCCCGGAACCTCCATGCAAGGCCCTCTGCTGCTCACGTTCCGGGCTGCTGGCCTGGTCAGAGTCAGACAGGCGCACAACTCGCCTGGCGTGTCCTGAGAAGCAGCTATAGTGTGACTGTGTCACTGAGGGGTTTCTAGTAGAGACCCTGAAACCAGCTGCCTGGGATCAAATCTCTGATCTGCCACTTTGTAGCAGTGCGACCTTGAGCGAGTAACTTAATTTTCTCATCCTCGGTTTCCTCATCTGTGACGCAGGGATAGAACTGGTGTGCTCCCCAAGAGGCTCTCGGGAGGACTGAGTCAATGCACACGCAGTGCTTAGAACAGCAGCCGGACATCTTTTTTGTTGTTCATTTTAAGTAATCTCTACACCCAAGGTGGGGCTCAAACTCACAGCCCCGAGATCAAGAGTCGCCTGCTCCCCTCGTTGGGTCAGCCAGGCGCCCCGGCCACCAGAACATCCTGAGTGTGCACTTCACATCACTCTTTCTGTTCCCTATTATGGACGATGGAAGCTGCACCCGCGATTAAAAGCAAACGACGCCTTCCACAGACTTCTTCCCTGGATCAAACTACCCCACGTGGGCTCTGACTTGGCTGTGTTCCACCCACTGCACACCGTCAGCTTCCTCCACACCCGTCTCACCACTAAGCCTTCACATATGCTGTTCCAGCAATTACCTGGAATAGCCTCTGCACCCTCTCCCGACCGGACCTGGCCAACGCTAGATCTCCTTCAGGTCTCAGTGTAGATGTCCCCTCCTCTGAGAAGCCTTCCCAGACCACCCCAAATTGGAGTCGGGCCTGGCTTCCACATCACACCTGTGCCCCTGACCACATCTGTCCCACTCGGCCTCTCTTCTCATGAGCAGGGGACCCCATCTGTCTCGTTCTCTGCTGTCCTCCGACCACCAGCACAGGGAGGAGTTCCAGCCGCACCTCCGCGCCACCCACAGAGCCCCAAGAGCCAGAAGGCTCCGTCGGGGCCTGATGTAGTAGACACTCCTTGAAGGGATTACCCACACCCAGCTGGGGCCCAGGCCACCCAGAACCCCCATACGTACATCATCTTCCTTGGTGCCCCCCCAAAAGTTGGTCCCTCCGGCATAGCTGGGAATATTGAGGACAGCGATCCCCTGCAGACTGGGGAGCGGGATGGGGCGCCCATCACACTGCAGCAGAAATGCCGGGAAAGGAAGAAGGGAAGCACGGCATCAGCCTGGTCCTTCTTCACCAGCACCCCACCTCCAGAGCGAAGAAGGCCGTCGCCACAGCTGACCTCTCACTGAGAGACCAGCACAGGGAGCCCGCGCCCAGCGAGGAGAAGGGCTGGCCCTCCAGCTCACCTCCAGCAGGACCTTCTGCTCCAGGTTCCTGTAGGTTCTGTGCAGCAGCTCTTTGGTTCCAAGAACTCCGTACCACATCATGTTCTTGGTCCGGCTCCTGGAGGCGGAAAGCAAGTTACCCGGCTAACTGCGGCCGTTGCCGCAGCCGCTGAACGCATCCCATCACACGCCAGTCAGATAGACAACCACTCCCAGCACCGACGGCTCAACAAGGAGGCGCATTTCCTCATTACGTGCCTACGTAAGATGTGCATAAAGAAATGTGTCTCGTGATAGAAAATTCTGCTGGAAAATAACATTCCCAAGAAACTAATTTACCTAAAAAGTAAAAAAAAAAAACACGTTACAGAACCTCACAAAAAACTGATAATGATTTTTTTCCAGCTAGAAAATTATGCTTAGCATAGCAAATTTGGGAAGTGCAAAAAAGCACAAAGGAGAAAAAAAGCCTCCTAATACCCACAGCTGTGCGTCCTAATGATAAAAACCTCGGTGTATTTCTTCAGTCTTTGACTCACAGGGGAAACAGCCAGTCTATGGTCTCCTAAGTGACTCTGCGCACTTGGCCCCACACCCTGTGTCCAGACGCCGGACTGATGACAGCACGGCCATTCCCTACCGGCGCTTGTCCGCTTAATCCCTGTGGCTAGACCCAGCCAGCTCCCCAGTCCTGGGCTCCGTAAGTCACACGGCAGTGGCCCCTTTGTACACACCTCTTTGAGAAACATTTGCAAATGTTTCTAGTTACTTCTTAGGATAGACTCGTAAGAAAGGAATTCCTCTTAGACCTTTACAAAGCTCTCGATACAAACTCCGGGATTATCCTAGCAGAGGCCCGCAGTTCTCAAACTGTATTGCACATGGCCCTGTCACTCACCTATTTTACTCTGTTAAATTACATGCATTTTAATGCCTTCTGAGTTATTTTTGAACTAACGGGACTTTTTAAAGCAGCCAGGCTCACCAGCAGGTGCTGAACAACAGAGATGTCCCTGGGGGCCTCTGAGACACTTTCCCCCACTCAAGAGCCCCAAGTTCAAAGGTTTCTTAAATCCTTAAGCTTGATTTTGTTTTCTGGGGAATCCGCAGCGACACAGAATCCAGGCGGTCACCAGGGCGACTCCTTAGGTGGTGACCCCTCCCACCCAGCCCTCCCAGAGTCTCCTTCCGAGGGACAATGGCACCAAGCGGGCAGGGGACACACGGCCGAGATGGGACAGCAAGCAAGTTGGCAGGCTCTCCAGCCAGGGGCCCCCGACTCCTGCATCAGTGGCTGTCCGTGCCCAAACCGCAGGACAGCTTCTCCTGCCCCAGTTCTAGAATGTCAAAGCCAAACGGCTCCTCCAGGGCATTACTGAAGGGGGCGGGGGGGTGGGAGACGCTAAGTCCCTGTTCACTTCTTGTGTTTCCACGGCGGGGACGGAATCTCCTCTTGAGCCCAGGAGGGAGCGTGCCCGTTTCTCTCCAGCCCCTCCCTAGGCGGTGAGGGACGAGAGGTTGTCTCCTCACGGGCTTTGTGGGGAGGCAGCCGGGCCACCCGGCTCTGCCTGGCGTGAGGAGGGTCACCCAGACCTGCCCCCGATGCTGCCAGGGACTCAGGTACGCGGCACAGTGCCCTCTCAGCAGTCACCCGTCTGTCTACAGCACCACCACGACTCACGACACAGACCCTTCTGACCGAGCGCACTCATTTCCTCGTGTGGGAATCGCCCTGACCATGCCAAGCCTGAGGGCTGGAACCCTCTCCAGGCTGGCCTCCTGGACCCCAACCTGGTTCCACCCACACCTCATGCAAGCACCTGCCTTTCCGACACCAAGGCACCCAGTTTTTATATACGCCTTCTGCCTCCACACTCTGCACACCCACTACCTCAACTGACTCCAGCGGTCCCCTCGCTACCCAGAGGGGGAAGCGAGGATGCAAGAAGCAGGTGTGCACGCAAGCCCGCCGCCTACCTGCACTTCTCCGGGTGCTCATCACGCTTGTTGTTGAAGTCCAGGGATATCTTCGCATCCAGGCCGATGCCAAAGTAATTGTTCATGACGCACTTCTCCGTGTAATACTCTCTGCAAAGGGGGTTCCAGACCCATGAGAACCTTGCGTCACTTCACAGCCTCCCCGCCTCCAAGAAGTGCTCCCTGAGGGCAGACCTCGTGGTTCTTCCTTCAGTAGCAGCTTTACTGAGCTCGACCTCACATACCTCCCAATGCACCCATTTAAAACACAGGACTCGGTGATTTTTAACATATTGGTCGTGCAACTGTCACTACTATCCATTTTAGGGCATTTCATCACCCCACAGCAAGTCCGCAGCCCTCAGCCACCAGCTCCCAAACCCCCACCTCCCACCCCACCCCCTGGCCCTGGCACCCCTGGATCTGCTGTCTCCATGGCGCGCCTACTCTGCAAGGTTCATACCAACGGAACCCACAAGCATAACGTTTTCCGAACTCATCTGCACTCAGGACCGCATCCCTCCTGGTGGCCGAGCAGCACTCCGCCGCAGACGCATGAGCACCGGCGCGCACCGTGGGGGACGTGTGCTCGCTCCTCGGCCGCAGCCCCAGGAGCGGTGCCTGGGCCCCGTGGAAACCGGGCTGTGAGGAACTACCCGACCGTGTCCCAGAGCGGCCGCGCCGTCTTGAGATCCCTCCAGCAGCGTGAACCTGATCATATCTCTCACGTCTCCAACCCTAGGCCTCATGATGCGCCTCACGCATCCCTCAATCCAATGAGAGCAGCACATCCCGGCCCCCGGGCAGCACCTCCCTTTCCCGAGTCCGCTGCCCAGAAGAGACACATTTCGTTCCAGCTTCTCGGCCTCCCCCTCGATCACTGTGCCCACGGGGCCTTCTTTTCCCTCTTGGGGGGCTGGCTGACAAAAGGAGACCCTGAGCCTCCACCCAGAGGAAGCAGCAAGGAGGAAAGTACGTGCCTGGCGCTCCTGGGCTCTGTAGGAAACACTGCCTGGGTCAGAACTCCGCCACATTTCAGGTTAACAGCTGTGTGCGGCCTGATTTGGGAAGCCATCCCCACGTGGACGTGTTTTTATGACACACCTAATCTGAGCACCTAACAGCTTAGTGAGAGCAGAGCTCAGGGAGAAACTTTTCTGAGAAGAAGACCACATGCTGACCAGTATCTACAGGTGCTGTAAAACAAAGGGATCCAACCCAGAGAAGCAGCACGGGCACAGGGGAAGGGGGATGGGGAGACAGGGCACAGGGGCCTGAGAAGTGGGGGACAGCCAGGCCCGGGGGCCACCGCAGGCAAAGGCAGAATGACCACAAGTCTAAGGGCCCCGAGCTACAGCTGCCTATAGAGGACAGCAGCCGGCCGCCCCGGGTCAGTCTTCCGCCCTCCTGAAGACAAGAGGAGGAAAAGACACCGCCGCCACCAGGTGTGGGATGTCTGGTCTCAGGGGAAGCGAACAAACGAAGCACTTGGCTCGGGGGGCCCTGTGTGCACTGCTCACAGAAGGCTGTGGCTCCAGCTTTACTGAGGAAACCAGCACTGAGGAGGGTCAGGACCAGAGCCCCAGTGGGGCGGGCAGACGGCAATGTCGGGCCCAGGACAGGGACTCGGACGTGCCTGGGCAGGCCTCTCTGGCAAAATGGACAGCAGAAATGGCCACTGTGCACACTTCCGGCTCTGCTCCCCAGAACCCACGGAGTCTGTGCGAGCTGCGCATGTCCGTCCCCTCCCCCAGACGCCAGACACACGTGGCTGGCAACACGCAACCCACTGCCGCCGGCCACACTGCCCAGACAGAGCTTGCGATCGACCAGCAGGAAGGAAGGTCTAGAGACCAGACTTTCAAATCACCATGTGTCTCCACAGCGGCCTCCATACACACACACAAGAACGAACACTAAACCGCGTCAAAGTCCCCACCGTCCGAGAAACAGGGCAGAGGACACAGCACCAGCCCACAGAGCAGCACTGAACCTTCTTCCCTGTGACGGCAAACCTGAGACGGTCTCTCCCAGATTCAGCCCCGGAACCCAGGCCCCCGCAGCACCCACAGGGCAGAGCGGGAGAAGGAAGGGTGTCGGGACGAGGTGCCAGCAGAGCGCCAGCCGGGTACTGGAGCGTGACAATGAAGAACAGGGGCCAAGTCAGCTCCCAGCAGGCGCTTCTGACCCCGCCGAGAACCTCAGACCTGGAGGGATGTTCGGGGGCCGCTGACGCGTGACCTCTCGGGAAGCTGGGACGGGACGGGCCCGTCACACGATTCCAACCAGACTCTTAGCTGTGGCATTTCTAGGTTTTCCTTACCAGCTAACCGAAGCTGGGAAAGGATCACCTAGTCATCTGTACACGAATTCCTCTGGCCAATTTCAAATCTGGTTTCTGGGCTCCAACATTCTCTTAACGCGCACACCTGGTTTACCCCCATACTCACAGGTTTTCTGGTTCTGAGTTAAAGGGATCAGCATTAATTAACAAGCGACTGATGACTGAACCTCCAGGCAAGGAACCAGACATCCCAGCCCGAACGTCTGTAAGGGAGAGAACAGGAAGAGACAGCAGGTCGGGATTCACCGAATTAAGAGAAGCTCATGTCTTCGAGGCTGAGGGACACGTATTCTAAAACACTATTGTAATTAAATCATTTCTAAATCATACATAGACAGTTCCAAATTTTGACATTTAAGTGGTTTAGACCAAAAATCACCATCACAAAGCCATATTCATGGAACAAAACCACACACGGCAGGCAGTAGAAACCAACACCTAAAGACAGTTTAAAACACAGCTTATAAAGACAGTTTTCATTATGTGTAAGAAGCTGCACCAAAATGCTCTCTCAGTACAAGCAATCTTAGCATTCAGTCCTACAGCTTTGTGAAGCCAAATTCATGAGACAGAACATCAAAGAACACCCCAGGTGACCAGAACCCTCAAGGAAAGTGCACCCTTAAGTTATAGGGGCGCCTGGTGGCTCAGTCGGTTGAGAGCCTGACTTCAGCTCAGGTCATGATCTCATGGTTTGTGGGTTCGAGCCCCACATCAGGCTCTGTGCTGACAGCTCAGAGCCTAGAGCGTCTCCCTCTCTCTCTGCCCCTCCCACCCCCACCCCGCTCATGTTCTCTCTCTCTCTCTCTCTCAAAAGTGAACATTAAAAAAGTTGTTTTTAAATTTTAAGTCATAAACATTAAGGCAGACATGGAGCGCTGCTTTTAAACATTCTGCCAATCTACCCCTTCCAATGACATCTATGTGTCTGATTAACCAAATATGCCTCATTAGCCTCATTGCCAAGGACTCCTGGAATTTTCTTTCCATTCAGTTGAGATTCACCTAGAAACTGCTAAATCACTATAGGAGCAGATGGTCTGGCGTGGGCTCTGTCAGGCCCAGGAGGCCTCAGGAAGTCACCTGAAGCTGGTGATGGGGCTCTTGTGCTACTCCTTCCTTCCACACAAAGTGTGGTCACAGTTCCTCCAAAGGAGGAACTGCCTCAACCCTACACTGGGAAAAACGAAAGCAAAGACGGGAAAGTGGACTGGGCCCAACTCCCCTGGTGGCCAGTTGTGCCCTCCTACAATCATGCTAGAAATCACAGGATGACTTGACTGGCTCCCCATCACAACCCTACCCTCCCCTTTCCCTCAGGAGATCTCCTATTGATGCTTCAGTACCCAGCTCAAGTATCGCCCTCTCAGTGACATCTTCCTGGGGCACCTCGCGGCAATTTGGGGCTGGCTGCCCTTTATACTGCATAAGGGCACTTTTCACGCCATGATGTAACTTTGGAATCCTGTCGCTGTTTCCCACAGACTATATATAAACTCTTAGCGGACAGGGACCTGGTCACATTCATTCTCATGACTCAGTGCCAAAGCGACAGACCCTGGACCTCGCTAGCTGGCAGGTTATCGCTCCACCCACACCACACCGGCCCACAGATGCTGGGCCAGCCTGTGGGGACACGCACTCGAGAACAGGATCTTGGTGTTCAGTGCTGGCAGCCCGTCCCGGCTTCCTGACTGCAGAGGAAGAGAGGCAGAACTGCCCAGCGTCAGACTTCCTTTGCTTATCAGCTTCTCACATGGGGATTTGGACACTATAAAAAGCAGAACAGAAAACCATAAAACTGTCCAAAATAGAACATTACTCAAGTACTGGGAGCGGTCATTAGAGAAACGACCGTTCTAAGGGCTGAGGGGACTGGGCGACAGTTGCCTGCCGCTGGTAGGCCCCCCATGGAGTGTGCAAGACAAGTCAAGAGGCCCAGGGGAGAGGAGGGGAATGGGAAGGGGGAGGGAGAGGCAAGGGGGTCGGGACGCCCTCTAGAGGGTGTCTCAGGCGCAGCCGAGACAGGGATGGGGAGGAGGGGCTCGCTCCAGTCACAGGCAGGGCACAGTGGAGCTCAGAGCGGTAACGATCAGAGTAAACGCTTCGGCAGACACCTCCCAGCAGCTCATACAGGCTACGAGGGAGGTGCTGCACACAGAGGTGGGGCGGCGTCTCCCCAAGGCAGCAGTCTGCGCTGGGGCTGTTCCAGGAGGGACAAAGGGCTGCAGGCGGACAGCCCGCAGGCTGGGTGGTGCCCCGGCCAAAATGCCTGGTGGCCGGGCCTGGAACCGACCGCACAGGTGCACAGCACTCGGGGGCTGCGGCCAGGCACGCATGAGCCCCAGGTCGGGACCCGAGGTGCACAGGGAGGGTCCCTCTGGGCCTCCTCCAGACCAGGGAGGCGGTGCACGGAAACGGGCCGTGTGTCTGCGACTTTTTATACTGCCAGTGGCCAAAGCAATTATGAGACGGCGCCCTAAAACTTCCAGGGCAGGTTTTCCCACTACCGCAAACCCAAGGGGCCCAATCGCGGCGCTGGGGTCAAGACCGGCCAGTACCTTTGCGGAGGCTCCTGGCCTTGGCAACCCCACAGCTCTCGGTGGGACACACTCTGTCTTCCGACTTCAGGTCTTTTTTCTCTTCCGACTCTGAGAGACCTAAGGCAAACCCCTCCTGTTCTTGGGTCTGGGCGTTCTGCTCATCGACAGCTGCAAGGAAAGGACACCCACAGCTGAGCACGCAGCCACGGAGCGCGCAAAGGACAATATCTAGCGACACAGCACCGCTGTGTACAGGCTCCCTCCTGGCCTCAGTGAGTTTTCTTCCAATGTCCTCTCAGGGGAAGGCTTAGAGCCTGACGCTGCCACCTGTCCCCACTATTCTCCAAGTCCCCGCAAGGGCGCCGGGCACCTGGGCATCCACGTGGACGGGCAGGGGAGAAGGGGGAGAGTCGAGGGCTGGAAGATGTGGGAAAGGGGAGTGGAGAGAGGGCACACAGTGTCCAGAGGGGACGTGACAAGGGGCCTCCGCCTGACCGTCACACCGGTGGGGGCTCACAACCTGCCATTCTCACTCAAGGAGAAAGATGGAGTGAGTGTGAACGGTGTGGGATGGTTTCTGAGGGTAACGAGAGCGCAGAGACGGAGGACGCGACAGCCCGAGCGCGGCTGGAGGAAGGGACGTGGCCCCGTCACTGGGCGCCTGCAGCGTTCCCTTCGAAGCTCAGAAACCAAGTCTAGAAAAAGGGAGCGACCAGCTGGCAAGTCTTTAATCCTACCCAGTCCACGGACACACCATGCTGGCCGCCAGGCCCCGAGCACCCTCAGCACCTCAGCCTGGCACCCGCCCTGCCTCCCCCACAGTGCAGGTGCTCCCACTGCTCCAACCACCTTCCGCTCGCTGGCCTCCCACTGCCCCCACAGCAGTGCCTCGTCCCAGCCTCTTTCCATCCCTCAGCCAAAGGCCTCAGCCACCGCCCCAGGCCAGCCCACCTCTCACAGGGCCTGCCCCTCGGCAAGGTCGCTACACTGCCGATGGCCACCCGTTTCTGCCAAGCTGCACCCAGGGTCTGACAGTAACAATGGGGTCCGGCCCCTTCCAGGGAGCGACCCCCACCCAAGGACGGGTCTGCCTCTTCCCCAGCTGGGGCGCTCTCTGCTCCCTCCAGTCCTTCCATCAGACGTGAGTGTGGTGAAGAGGGAGACTGTCCCCCCAGCGCGCTCTGGGGTACACGGTGTTGCCAGTGACTTCCGGGCGTCTGGTTTTGGCCTACACAGCAGATTCCTAGTTGTCTATCACCATGTTTGGGGGAAAACGGAGGGCCCAGTGCTTGCTGAAGAATGCTACGTCATCATTACGAGATCCACTACCTTTCTCTGTGTGTTCTATGATCTGCCGGATGGCTTTCTTCAGGCTGTTGGCCCTGAGCATGAGTTGTTCCCGGGGGCGGAATATCTGCGGCCGGGCGGGGCACGCCGACCCCACCGGGCGCTCCCCGGCGGGGCCGCAGCCGCTGCCCGCCCCGTCTCCATCTTCTGCCTCCTCCGCGATGGTGGGGGGCGGGGTGGGCAGGGAGGACGAGGCCTGGGACTCGTCGTCCAGGGTCTTGAGGAGAGAGTCCAGCTTCTCTTTCAGTACAGAGCACTGGCGAGAAATAAACGGAATGGGGCAGAGTGCTTCTCTGTCCTACACCCTCCCGCCCAGGAGCTCAGGGACGGACCTTCTTGGCCATGACCTCTGACTCCTCCGAGCTCTCCGTGGTCTTCTCATAGGCCTTCCCCACCCGAGCCACAAAGTCCTTCACCGTCTCGCAGAGCACTCTGTGGGAGGAAACATGGAAAGACACTTTCAGAGAGAGTTCTGGCTGGGAACCAGGCACCCTGCCAGCTGGACCCCCGGCTCCCCCAAAGCCACTGGGCACTCACTTGGCTGATGAGATCACCACCGAGTGCTGGTCCGAGGTCAGGATTTTAGAAAGATGGGCCGCAACTGAGTCTTCATAGAAGAGAATTTGTTGCACCTGCAATTATCCCCAGACCGGGTGGGGTGACTGAATGCTCCCTGAGTTTCCCACCCACCCTCCCGGCCAGCCGGGGACTCAGCTCACTTTATACCCCAGCCTGAGATTCGCCAGTGCTGCCTCAAAGATCTCAAAAGCTTCACCAAGCTGTGCACAGACAGATCTTAACAAAAAAGACCACGTCTATAAATTCCTGCAAACAGCTCGTGCTGCTTTAGTCTCATTCCACACCAGCCTGTGCGGGGACTGCAGGCTTTCATCCCAGCCTCTTACAGCAGCAAGGTCAACACGCAGGCCTTGTCCACTGGGCTTCCATTCACAGCGAACGGCGTGTTTCTCTTTCTGGCTGGGAACCTGGCCCTGGCCCTGGCCCCTCTCCTCCTCTCCGTGTAAATCACCCCCTTCACCACTCGTCTCTGCCTGCTGACATGGGGTTACTGTGTAACAAACAGGCCCGAGCCCGTGGCCAGACAGACACTAACTATTTTAGTCTCTGCACACGTATTCTTCCCTCTCAAAACGCATAAACCATTCTCTGCTCACAGGCCAGGTCGAAGCAGGCCTGGGCAGACTTGAGCTGGGGGTTGCCATTTGCGGACTGTTGCCCTAGCCCACTGACCCTCCCGACGGGGAGACAAAGCTTGGCCAGCTTGCTCAGTGGGGATGAGCACAGCTAAGGACCCTGCGCTGCACCAGCCTGGGCAAAATCTAGGCCCTGAGGGGACCATCACATCCGTAAAATGAAGAGAAGAGCGAGCATTGAACTAGCACAGCCCAGGTGCAAGGGCGGCGGGATGGAGGGTGGTCACAGAGGATATGGGACTAGAGAAGGCACCTGGGGCCCGTTGGGGACAATGGCAGTGAAGGCGCAGCCTCGGGAGTATCTACTGCAAGAGCAGGAAGTCCTAGGAGACTGTGGTCATGAGGGACCCCCAAATCCTGGGGTAGCCCCAGGAAGCCCCCGGATGGCCCTGAAGCCCATGAGGCAGTCAGGATTCACTTCGCTCCAGTGCACCCAGGCTGCCCCTGCCCCTCTGCGGGTCTGACCTAGGGCAGGGTGTTCGAGGAGCAGCTCTTCACCAGAGGGTGGGGGAGGCAGCATGAACTGGTGAGTGGGCCAGTGAGATGGTGCTGGGGGGCGTGGGGGTGGGGGGGTAAGGCAGGACAGCAAATACCTCAGAGCCCTCGCTGAAGTCCTCAGTGGTGGAAGAGGAGGCCGGCCGAGGCAGTTTGGTCTCGTAGGCCATGATGCTCCACCTGCACACACAAAGGCAGCGCTCGGCAGGTCGGCCCGGTCCCCAGGCAAGCCCACAGCTCTGACTTCACCTGTAAGCCCTCCACCTCAACTCTGCATTCCTCCCCTTGGCTGAGAACAACCTCCACGAAGAAGGCCTGCAGCTCCCCTGAAGGAGGGGAGAAGGATCCCATAAACGAACATCCGCCTCTGCGAGGAACAGGCTCCCCTCCTGCGCGTGCCAACGCCCCTCAGCCGGCAGCCAGCTCGCCAGGTGTGAGCATTTCACAGGCACCGAAGGCACGTACGCTTTCTTAAAGACAGAAGACGTGGCAGGGGCAGCCAGAGCGTGCTCCAACTCACACCGCGAATGGCAACTACGGGATCCTTCCTGAGACTACCAAGTGTTTTCGGTGAAGCCAATTCACCACAGGCATGTGGTTAGTGGGATTTCCTACAGCCAGCTCAGAACTAAAAGTAGCTCACTCAGAAAGGATGCCGAAGTATTTTTAAACCCGTACAGGACAGTCACCCAGAACCTAAGATTCTTCTGGGAACAGAACATGGGAAAACGGGATGCTCAATCATGTGACAAGGCCAACTCTGCTGACAGGTGTCCGAAGGGGGCAGAGCCGCCTGCTCCAAAGCCCTGAAGGCCTCACAAGACCTGACCACTCCCAAGTGCACGGTTCCTAATCTGTTCTGGGTTGTTGTTGTTGTTGTTGTTGTTGTTGTTGTTTTACCTTCTGCTTAATCTGATGAAAAGTTAAAAACTATCAGGAAAAATAGAATTCCTCCTCAGGTCCAATTTTTAGTTTTTTCAACAACAACAAAAATTTTTGAATTGACCAAATGAATGAACTCTAACCTCTCAACAACCCCACAAGGTAGCTGGGACTATTCTTTTACTGACAAGTAGAGTAACTGCTCAAGGTCAGGCAGCTCCCAGTGACAGGACAGGGATTTACATCTCAGATCTGTTTGACTTTTTTATGTCTTTTATTGAAGTATAATTAACACGCAGTGTTATGATAGTTTCAGGTGTACAACATACTGATTCAATAATTCTCACTCAGGTCCGATTTCTAGAAACAGTTGCACAGGACCTATATTCAAGGGGCGCCTGAGTGGCTCAGTTGGTTAAGCATATGACTTTGGCTCAGGTCACGGTCTCACAGTTTGTGCGTGCAATCACCGTGTTGGGCTCGCTGCTGTCAGCGCAAAGCTCACTTCCCCCACCCTTCTTGCACATGCACGCGAGCGCTCTCTCTCTCTCTCTCTCTCTCTCTCTCAAAGGTAAATAAATAAACACATAAATAAGAAATAAGAACACCTGGTCAAGGTGACCTGCCTTGTTCAGCACAAGTACACCCTCCACTCACCGGTCCAGCATCTTGGTGCTGGCTCTTTCTAGTTTTTCCAAGATCTGCGGGAGCTGGGTGTCATCATCACAGGCCGAGCCCCAGCCTAACACACGAGCTAGGTCGTTCCCTGTGCCGAGGGGAAGCACTCCCAGCTGACACTGGCAGGACACAGAGGAGAAGACATAGCATTAAACACTCTCCTTCCCTTGTTACCTACGACAGTGGTTAAATGCAGCAAGAGGCCTCCTCTAAGATAGCATGGCTCTCAGGTTCTAGGCAGAGCCCACTAGACAAGACAGGGGATCTTCTATCCTGAGAGAAGATTCCAGAACCATCTGACCCACCCTCTCCCACACCCATTTCTCATCCTGACACTTAATCCTCTAGGACCTCTCTGATGTAGATTTCCAAAATCCCCTCCCTTCCCATTTTCAGTGCTATGGCCACAGTCCTGTCCCTCCCTGTGAGTATCTGAACCCCACAGAGAATCATTCTCTGAGTCAACACCACTTCTCCATCCACTACGTCTTACTCACCAATGCTAAGTTCATCTTCCAAAAACATCACTAGTGTCCTTTCACCCTAAACACACCTTCCCTGCTTCTAAGTCGTACCAAATACAGGTGCCAGAGCATCCAATGTGGTGGCCAAACCTGAGCGTGCGCCTCGCCCTGCCTATGGCCTGCTGCATGCCCTCCCTGAGCAGCGGTGCGGCCCTGCCTACGGCCTTCCACATGCCCTCCCCCAGCAGCGGTGGGGTGCTGCTCAGGCCCGGCCTCCACCTGGAACTCTCACTGGGACGGTTCAGGCTCGGGGAGCTCCCTGGACGCGGATGCCCAGGAACTCGGCCTCCAGCCCTGCCACGCAGCGTGTGGAGGAGCTGTGGGTCCTCCCAAAGCAGGCACAGTCTGTGGCCACCTGCCCTGAGCACCCTGCTGGGGCCAGCACGTCAGACGGAAGGCCCCGCCTGCCCGAGGGCAAGAACAAGGAAGCCCAGCATGCTGCGTGGAGAGGACCCGGTGCTGGGGCCTCAGGGGAAAGGCCCGGGGCAGCGCAGTGAAGGCACAGTGGTGTTCCGGGTGGAGAGGGGATCTGCCCGCCAAGTCAGGAGAGAGGAAGTCAGGGAAGCAGAGGAGGAGGAAGGAGTCACACCTGGGGCTCTGACAGACTATGTTAGAGTCTACGCTTTATCCCAAAGCCAAGGAAGCACCAAGGAATGTTCGGTGGGGTGGGTGAGTGAGTGGCACTGCCCGTGGGGAAGGTCCCCGTGGAAGAGCCAACAGAGGCCCGAGGACAGCTGAGGTGTACTCAGCAGGACGTGGTGGGTGGCTAGACACTCGGGGGTGGCAGTTAACCCCGGTGATTCACTAGAAATGAGGGAGGGCGAGGAAGAACCCAGAACTGTCAGATTTCTGGCTTGGGCGTCTGGTGGATAAGATTTTCAGACTCCAAGAAAAGAAATGTGTGATAGGTGGGGCTGAGTGGTGGGCTCAGTGCTGGAAATGCCAGGCCTGGGGCACCAGGAGCCGTCTAGGAAGGCCGGAGGGCAGCCAGGAAGAGAGAAGGGCAAGGGTGGGGCCTCAGGGAAGCCAGGCAAGTGGGGGGTCGACCAGGACCAAGTGCCACAGAGAAGCCAAAGCGGCTGGATGCTCACTGAACTCAGCATTCTGAGTGGATGAAAATGAAGGACTGGTCCCCGGTCTTCTCGACTAGTGACAACGAACTTACAAATAATCGTACAGGTCACAAAATTTTAAACTGGGCCGGGTGTACTAGTCCAATTTCACCACTAGGGGGCAGCATGTGCTCGAGGTGAGCAATTCACCGGCACAGGCCTGGTTCAGATGGTCCACTTTTCAACATCATCCTGAGCCCAGGGCTAACTACAGACAACAAAAAGTCCACCCAGAGTCAGGAGAGAAGGCTAAGTCTCTGAAAAACATGCTCAAGTCAGGTCGAAGATTTGGGAAAAAACTATCCTGAAAGCAAATGACAAACTAGGAAATATATGATCAACGAGTTTATAATCCTAATATAACAATTCTTAGAAATAAATTTTTAGGAGCGCCTGGGTGGCTCAATCGGTTATGGATCAGACTTTGGCTCAGGTCATGATCTCACAGGCTCATGAGTTCAAGCCCCGCGTCAGGCTCTGTGCTGACAGCTCAGAGCCTGGAGCCTGCTTCAGATTCTGTGTCTCCTTCTCTTTGCTCCTCACCTCCCTCCCTCCCTCCCTCCCTCCCTCTCTCTCCCTCTCTCTCAAAATAAACATTTTTTAAAAAATAATTTTTTTAAAAAATGACTTTTTTAAAAAGACAAATACCCAACAGAAAACTAGGCAAAAAACATGAACACGTGATTCATTTAAAAATCCATGGTTAACAGAAATATTAACTTCAACAGTATTAATGAAATAAAAATAAAACCTATCTTTCCTTGCCTACTCAGGCAAAACTAAGAAGGTGAACAACACTGAAAGGGAGAGGACAGGTCCTGTGGCACCAGGAGTGTGAACGGCAAGGCCCTAGTGGGGAGCAGCCTCAGGCACCGAGGAGCAGAAGCCGGCAAGTGAGCTGACCCGGCTGCACGGCTCCACTGGAGGGAAAGCCATCGCCAGGCTATTCACAGACGTGGATCACGAGGCAAAACACAGTAACAGGACAGCCTGGGTAATAGGAGTGTGCTTACATTAAAACTGCATCACACCTTCCATTAAGTATATACAGGCATACATATATGTGTGTATATACGTTGACAGGAGGTCTGAAAGTTCTCAAAACGGTTAGCGGCAGTGGTTAACTTCGGGGAGTTGGGGTGAGGATGACAGAGCGGAGAGTGGAAAATCGATGAACACTTGTTTTCCAATCAGGAAAATCTATTTTTAATTTAATAGCAAAAAAAAAAAAAAATCAAAACCTAAGTCCTGACCTGATGCTCAGGTCTACCCCTGCCCCTCCCCCCGGCAGTAGGCACCGGGCAGCAGATCTCTCCCGGCCCAACAAAAGCCACTGGGGACACCGGATGGCAGCCCCAGCCCCACCCAATTGCTCCTGCCTGGGACCTCGAGGGACAGGCACACTCCCCAGCAGCTCCCTTTACTTCTAGCTGTGAAGTCCCCATCCCTCCATCATAGCTCCTGGGCCCTGTGAGGCCGCCAAGCTACCTGCTCTTCCCTCCCAGACCTTCGCTGTGCCCTACCTAGGGGACAAGGAGCATCCTGTAAACCGCAGCATCCCTCTCCCCTGGCTGGGCCCCTCCGCAGCCACGCACCTGTTTGTGAAGATTGAGGCTGTCGATCTCAGAGAGCACCCAGCCAACACTGCCATCCCCACCACAAACCAGAATCCGGAACGTATCGAACTTCTGGAATAATCGTAAGCTGCAGAGAAAAGAGAATGTCAAAGAAATGAGGTCCATTCTAAAGGACGAATGACGGCCAGTCAGTCCTGCCCCAAAAGGCCCCACCTGCATGTGCCGACGAGAGGCTGACCTGCACCCCTGCCGTGAATAAGCCTCTTGCAGCCTGTGCCCAGGTGTGCCGAGGCTCAGCCCGCAGGGCTGCCCACCCACACCTCTGGCCCCACTGCCCCTGCCTCACAGAGCTCAGGAGCCCGAGGCTGCAGGACCATATGGGCCCCTCCTTCCTGGGCAGGAGGCCCATCCGCTCCCCGCAAAGCTCATCTCCGTCTCCCTCCTGCACTCCTCTTGGTCGCCCACCCCTACACGTGTGGCCTTTCAGGGCATCCCGAAGCCTCCTGCCGACGCCTCGCCCTGCTCCCGAGAGACGTAGCCGCGTTTTGGCTTTCAGGGACCACACAGATAGCGACGACCCTGAATGACGACCTCCAGGCCTTTCTGCAGGGCAGCACCTGCACCTGTCTACCTGCACGCCCCACCCAGTGTCCCATGGGCACCTCCTCGTCCAAGGCTTCCTTCCTTGGGGAATGGCAGCACCATCGACCCTGGTTATAGGGCCAGACCCCATCGTCCCTCAGAGCCGCTACAAGAGCCTCCTACCTGCCTCATGTCTCTTTCAGGCACCTCCAATTCGGGCCACCAGCATGACCTTCCCAAAACAAGTCTCACCTCCAGTGTCTAGCTTTAGAAATTGCCACTCGCTTCCAGGAAAGGTCCTGCCCTAGCTCCGCCAGCCACCCCACTGTGTCCTCACCTCCCTGCACACACAGCACCCTCTGCCTAGCAGGTGCCCTGCCTCCCTCGCTGCCACGAGAACACGAACTCTCCTCAAACGCCAGCTCAGCAGAGAAACTGAGAGACTCTGCAGTTTAATTTATGTGCTCCCTCCCTGGGTTCCCAAAGACGATGCCCATCAGCCTGGCCAGTGACCAGTCGCCCTGTCTTGTGACCCTACCTGTCTGTAGGCCGCGCACTCTGAAGACAGGGACCCCACCTCACTTAGCCTTGCATCTGGCACAGAGTCCAAGCCAGAAGTCCCCAGAAAACAAACAGGGATGAGAGACATAGCACAAAACTCAGGTATAAACAGAGGGAGGTTCTGAAGCAAGAGGCTGCACCTGACCTTCAGGCTGTGAGCAAAATGGCCAGGGGGCGTTCCCTTGGGGACACTGGCCCCTCTTGGGACTTCTCTCTCTGGAGAAGATATGACACATCCAGGCTGGGAGTCAGGAAAACGAAGCGGCATCTCCAAGTTCCGTGGTGAAGAGCAGGGGGTCAATGCTACTTTCCAGCAACGGGGACTTAACTAAACCAACTCCCGCTGCACCTGTGCGGGCACTGCTGAAGCCGCCTCATCTCCAGCTGACTCCGGCTGGGGCCAGCGGCCCGGGAGCTGGGGGGGGGGGGGTGCCAGGACGAGCACCCCACCGTTCCCGGGTTGTGCTGTGCGGCCTGCCCTGCCCCTTGTCACCCCCAGCACCCACCCAACAACCCTGGGGCTGTGCTGGGTAACAGCCGGCCCTGTCTGGGGTACAAGGACTTGTGATCCTGCCACTGGCCCCCCATTTTTTAACCAAAATGACTTTTTTTTTTTAAGTGACTCTTTATCAAGCCAATAGTGACTGTGCTCCCGTGTCTCTCAGTCCATTGGTCTATCTGCAGAAACCCATGGAGCGCCGCCTCTGAGGAACAGGCTAGCAAGCTGCCCTCTGACTGTTCCCCAGCAGAGCCTTGCTGCCGGCGGGGGGGGGGGGGGGGCGACATGCCAGACCCCCATGGGGCCGGTGGGCATGCTCCTCTCCTCTGCCAGGCACCCAGGCTCCTTTTCCAGCAAATCCACCTCCAAAACAGCACACTCCTAGGAGCCTTGGAGGCAAACACACACCAGAGAACGCGTTCTGCAAGCACTCTCCACGACACATGCCCTGGACAATCTCCCTTCCAGGCAAGGCAGCCTCTTAGAGCTCCCACCCTGAACTGGTGCTGCCCAGCATGGATGCTAAAAGTTCATTCAAATGACACAATTTACAGCAGCAAATGTTCTCCACAAACTACACAATGTGCCAAAGGAGAAAGAACACCCATCAGATCTCCAGCCGGCAGATAAAAGGCCTCATTACTTTGCCCTGTACGCTGGGCTTCACGTAACTGCATGTGTCACTGCACCTGGAAGGTAAGAGACCTCTGGCACCCTCCCCAAATAAAGAATCTCCCTTGTGGCCTCACTGGAGAAAATGTCCTCCTGAGTACTACACACCATTCAAAAGAATGAGGCAGATCTGTCACCAGTGACATAAGAACATGTCCACGGCGACACACGCAAAGAGCAGGCAGCACACGGGAGGCAACGGGAGGCAACCTGGTTTAAAACTGTGTCACGTGAAAGCTAGAAAGACCGCAGCTGTACTCACTGCTGGGGGGGTTACCTCCGCTGACAGGAACTGGGGAGGGGAGGTTCATCAAAGACTATTTCCACCTCCTGTTTAAGTTTTTCTGTATCTTTGGATGTTTTTTCGTAAGCGTGCATTATCTTTAAAATTGTTCTGAACTCCAAGAAAGATCTATTTTGTAAGCTTCCTACCCGAGGTGTGGTCCTCCATTCATGAGGTCAAACACTTGGGCAGGGTTCAGCAGCTGTTTGAATCTTCTGAGGAACTTCACGCCCTGGTTGTCCCCACTTTTGGAGTTGACAAAGACCAACAATGGGCTTGTGCAGGACGGAGGGCACGTGGCCTTCCAGAAGCCTGGTCATGAGAATGGAAAGGGAGGGGAAAAAAATCAGAGGGTCGATCATATAAAAAGCAGCAGACACCCCACAGAGACCTGTGATTCACACGTACACGTCCAGTCACCAGCAAGATAGCAATAAACGGATTTCCACATCGCCATTCCCGACGGAGAAGGACGGGAGTCCCATGCGGTTTGACCTATGATTACATGACCATGCACCTCACCCCATCCTTCCCTCTTGCTGTCAGTCCGCAGGAGCTGGCTCCTGAGATCCGTACCCCAGCTTCCCACCTTTCTACCACCACCCATTAGCACACACCACCATCTACCCTCTGCACAGGTGAGCAGGTACGCAATGGCGTGCTGACCCACCCCCGCCGCCAGATAAGCTAGCAGACAGACAGCACGGGTGCGCCGGCCCCCACGTGTGCTCAGCGGCCGTCAGCACTCCATTTACCACCTCTGAACGTATCTTCTCGCCGCAGCGGCCCGGCCTGACCTCTTCCCGACCACATCCCCACATCACCAGTGTAGCCAACGCTGGCTTGGGGTGGGGAGAATGCATGGAGAAAGAAGCCCGAGGAAACGGGTGCACCAGGAGAGCGGAAGGCACCCACCGTCAGAATCGATGCTGTTGAGCGCCGTGGGCGGGATGACCGACACCTTACACAGGCCCAGCGGGCACTTGGTCTGTAAGGACTCTTTACATGACGTGTGCACCTGAAACAGGAACCCACTCATGACAAGGGGTTACCGCATCCCCTGTGACGGTCCCCGCCACCGTGGGAGTGGGCACTCCAGGAGTGGCTGAGCTGCTGGCCCCGTCCGGGCGATCACAGGACCGGGCACTCGGCGCGCACGCACTCACCATGGCCTTGCACCAGAGACAGCGCCAGTCCTGCAGGCGCAGCACGCTGCCACACGTCTTGTCGCACACCGTGCACTTGGCACTCACGGGCAGGTTCCCTTCCAACCACTGGTGCGGCATGGCGATCTGCGAACCACAAAGATGGTGTGCTAGGGGCGTCCCTGGAGCCCCACACATGGGCCAGGAAGACCTCACACAAACGTGCCCCGAGATAAACTCAACAGGCCTTCGCCCCTAGCACAAGTGGGGAAGGGCAGGTCTGCAGGGGCCTCCTGCAGGCACGGCCAGGCTCCAGGGCGCTCTGGGCCGTGCCGGGCCCCAGCACAGGGGGAGCAACGGACACGGAAGCCCGAGAGCAAGAGAAGCGAGCGCAGCAGGCCTGGGGATGGGGGTCCACTCGCCTGGCGCCAGCACAAGGCAGGGAGGTCTGTGCAGGGTCGGCAGGGCCCCCATGCATACCCCATCCTCGTCCTCAAGGATGTCCTTTCCGATGGAGGCTAGCGTGGTCCACTTGCAGTTGTTGGTTGCACGTACAGCACACCGTTTGTGGGCCTTAAATTTGCACACTGTGGGAGAACAGACACGAGACCTTCAAGCCCCATTTGAGACGGTGCTTCCCGTGCTTGAGGTGGTGGCCCAGCGTGAGCTGCCCGCCATGCTCTTCCCGGACACTTGGGACTGAACAGGGAGCACCCCCCGTGCCGTAAACTGAACAGCTGGGGCCTGCACAGTCTGATCACAGTGAGACCGGCATCCGGGACAGGCTCTGACCCAGCTCATTAACCCCACCCCCGCAGCACGAGGGCCACCGAGGGACCTGCCCCACGTACAGACACAGAAATTTAAATGTGACAAGATCTCGATGTCACAAAATTGTCTTCTTTTGATTTTTTCCATTTAAAATGTACAAACCATTCTTAACCTCACAGGTTGTACAAAAACAGGCAGCAGGTGGACACTGGCGGGCGGACCAGAGCGTGTCCACCTCCGCTCCTGTCCCCCTGCTCCTGCGCCCCCCTGCTCCTCCCCCCCCACTCCTGCCCCCACCCCCGGCTCCTGCCCCACCACTGTAACCCGCCCCCTCCGGATCTGGAAGACCAGGTTTCATCCGTTTACCCACAACCCGGTTTACCCAGGGGGGTATAACCACCTCAGGGCCGACAGAGACTCTTAACCTCTTTCCCCTCTGTCCCTTTGATGTTTCTTCTTCAGGTCTCCTTACCACTTCCCTTCTTTTTGCTTTGTCTGTTACTACACGAGATCATTTATCAGACTCCTCAGTAGGTAAAATAAATTAGCATAGAGTCCCAGAAATCACTTTATACAGACTGATTTGTGGTGACCACGTTAAGGTTTCTAAGGCTTCATCAGGCCAAACCTCAGGCCACCCTTCCCGGCAGCACAACGCGCCATTCATACCTTCACAGGACAGTCCGTGTGACGTGACCCCGGACAGAGCCTCTCGACACACGTTGCAGTAGGTGGGCCTCGCATGGGAACACGCATACCAGTTGTGCATCCCTGAGAAATGGTCCATGCTGTACTGGGAGGGCTGCAGGGACAAAATAAAGATGGCCGAGGTAAGGCGTCCCCCGGACACTCCGGACGGGACTCGATGAAGTTCCCAAGACAGGGGAGGGGGGGACAGGAGAGGAGGGGGCAGGCTGGGCCAAAAGGGTGAGCAGCAAGACTCAATTTCACAAGGAACTCGTGAGAAAGTGAGTTCCAGGCTGCTGAGGCCGCACGCAGAGACACGGGACGACAGAATATTAGGGGGCAGGCAACGAGAAGGGACGTTTCTCGTTCTGGACCTCAAAGTGCTCCCTGTTCTGGACGGTCTTCAGTGCCGCGATCCAGTCTTCCATTTCTTTCCTGTTATCAGCACATAAGATGAGTTTCCTACACGGTGTGATGACCTACAGACGGAGACAAGGAACACAGGCAGTGCAGCCGTGAGCAAAGGACACATGCTGACAACTACAGACACTTCTCCAGAATCTACTTCTATTACATATATATTTTTTAATGAAAAATGACCAATTCGTTCAGATTCTCAATTGAACACAACATAAAAATGATTATCATGGGTCATTAAAAATCAAGAAAAATCTCAAACCAAAAAGACAATCAAATTCAATGTAGACATTCACCAAAAATCAACCTAAGTGGGCATTTGTCAATCACCTACTTAGACACAGTAATATAAACCCCAGGAAATTTTAAAAAAGAAAAAGAAAACAGTTGCTATCACTCCAAAGAGCTCACACACTGAAGTCCAGCACATGAGCAGTTTAGGGAAATCGGTCCAAGTTATTCTAGGAATGGTGTACGTCAAATGCATCATACATGATGCCCTTGTCAGAGAAAAACAACCACTGCACTGAGGGGCCTCAACAATTTAACTGGAAATGAGGTTAGGAACCTGGTAATAATCAACAAATGCAAATTGTATCTACAACATATAAAGAGTTTTTACAAACCAATAGAAAAGTCTTTCTTACAAAAAGAGGTTATGAACTTGCATTTCAGAGAAGAAATACAAAAGTGCTAACAAACAAAAGATGCTTAACTGCTCTGGTCATGGGGGAACACAAATGAAAACAGACAACAGCCTGCCAACAGACTGGCAAAGTTCTGAAAGATGGGAATCCAGGGTTGGCAGAAGTATGGGAGAAAAGAGTTCTCATCAAGCAATGATAGAAGCTAAACAGGGTATATATTTTTGGGGAAAAAAATGACTGTGTCTACCAAAATTTTAGAAAATAACCTTCTATGTACTTCTGTTTTTACAATGATGTAAAATATTGTAAGGATTTGCATGGTTCCAAAGTCAAATCCACAAAACAAGGTACAGTCAGAAGTCCAGCTTTTCTTTCTGTCCCCTCCACCCTGAGTCCCTCCCTTCCCCATATGCAGCTTTACAAAAATAAGAATATGGTTTATCCTTCCATTTTTAGGACATATGCAAACACATACATATATTCATATTCCCCCTTCCAAAACAGAAGTGTATCATACATACTTTTTCCACCTCTGCTTTTTCATCTAATTATCTATCTTGCCCACTTCTCCTTAGCAACATGGAACCTCTCTTTACTCTCAGAGCTGCACAGAGCTCTGCTGGACAGAAGCACCAGAGTCCCTTCAACCAGGCCTCTATTAATAGAAATCTTTTTTTTTTAATGTCTATTTTTGAAAGAGACAGAGCATGAGCGGGGGTGGGGCAGAGAAAGAGGGAGACACAGAATCGGAAGTAGGCTGCAGGCTCCGAGCTGTCAGCACAGAGCCTGACACGGGGCTTGAGCTCACAAACTGTGAGATCATGACCTGAGCCAAAGTTGGACACTTAACTGGCTGAGCCCCCCAGGCGCCCTCTATAAATAGAAATCCTATGTTGTTGAAAATCCTTTCCTATCTCAACCAGTGCTACAATGAATGGCCTTTGCACAGACCTCACATGCTTCCCGGTGTATGAGGGGGAGAAGTTCCTAGAAGCAGAACTGCCCTGACGAAGAGTAAGCACATCTGTAATTTTGCTCCGAATCCCCTCCCCAGGGCTTGTGCTGTCTGCATTCCCACCAGCAGCGTCAGGAAAACGCCTGCTTCCCCAAGCCTTCACCAACAAAACATGTTAACTTTAACTTTTGGATTTCTGCCCATCTCCTAGCTTTAATTTATATTATTAGAGGATCATGCTTCTGGCTCAGAAAACTTAGAAAGGGTGTTTTATAGATTATCTCTTTGGTGATTTCTATAACCACCTATAAAGCTTAATCACAGAAGGGGATAATTAGAACTGGGTCACAAATGCATGGTTCATGGTTCTCTCACGTCACCAAGGTGACAGGGATAACTACACACACGGGCCAGACTGGGTGCAGAAAGAGGGGAAGCCAGGGGAGGGAGAGGGGAGGCTGGAGGACAGAGAAAACAGGAACAGGGAAGCTGGGGGCCCTCCTGAGGGTGCGGGTGCGGGTGGCAGCCACACTCCTTTACACCTGGAGAGCACCACAAAGAGCCCACATCCCAGCGTCAGCCCAGAAAGTGCATGCTGAACGTCTGCTCCACACCTGAGATTCTGAGACTATACAGGCAAGGCTCGCACTCACAGAGAACTTACGCTGGGGAGAGGCAGAGAAACAAGAAAACAATTCCAGACACTGACACAGGCCCTGAAGACAAAGCGGGCATGTGAATGGGGCTGGTGGGTGCTTTGCACAGAAGGCCATGGGAGGGCTGGCAACTGCCAATGGCCTGGGGTTGGTGCTTATGGAATTTTCATCAGTAACTCTCTAAAAACTCAGGAAACATTTCTTTATTATTCATTCTGGGGTGGGTTTTAATATTTAAACATTTTTATCAGCGTAACAAACACAGAGAAAGAGAAAATATTTTGCGTAACTCAGGGATTATATTAACTAAGGGCTGAAGGGGGAGGGGGAAAAGGGAAGGGGGCTGATGGTCATGGAGGAGGGCACTTGTGGGGAAGAGCACTGGGTGTTATATGGAAACCAACCTGACAATAAACTATAAATTTAAAAAAAAAAGTTACGCAACATGATAGCGGCAGAAGAGAACGATGACTTTTCTCATGTCTGTTCTATTTCTGGCCTTGTTTCTGCCACTCCGGTGACAATATGTACAAGATGAAGGACCCAGGTCATTGGAGAACTCAGCTATGTCATCGGGTCTTTGGGCCGCCCATCTTCCACGTGCCAAAGGAGAGAGGGTCCGTGGAATAGCTTCGTGAGTACTGGGCACCACTGGACAGCAGGTTACAGACAAAACTGTTGTGTTTAAGTTAATGAAACAAAAGACAGATGACCTCACTTCCTCAATCCGTGTGACTGTTTACAGGGAGTAAACACTGACAGTCGAATATCCGAGAACCTGGTTTCAGCCTTTCTAAAAAAAACTCCTACTTGTGTGTTTGACGAAGCCTCAGACAGACTCAGGTCTGAACCCTGCCCAGCCGCTGACTGGCCAGGACAAATGGGCAGACTGTCTTCATTTCTATTCTGGAAAAGGGGGATGATAAAGTTACCTGCCAGGGTTGTTATGAGATCGAATGGGACCAACGTGCACAGGACTCTCATAGGACCCAACACACAGCTTTTAGGACACACCTCCAGGTCTAGAGCCCTGACGAGCTGTGTAACCGAAGCAGCTGTCCCCCTCCCCGGGCCTCCACACACCCCTCTGAACACTGGGGCCGTAATGACGATGTCACACACCCCAGCGTCATCCAAGTGTGGCAGCATGTTCTCACGGCACACGCCCGCTGCTGCAGACTCTAGGGCCTCATCTTGGGGCATTATCTATTTGACAGGACCACGTGACACTTTCCTCCTGAGACCATTCTAGTGCCAACAGTTCACATCCCAGATGATGAGATTTGTCACAGAAGATTCTCTGCTTCTCCTGCTTCTCCCCTAGCACGTTCTGTCACCTCTGAGACAGAATCCATACTTCTTAGCCGCCAGCAAGACTGGTCAATCTCCTCGCAAGGGGCCTCCTCACCCTGGTCTCCTGGCAAGATCCTCAACAGCCTCTGGCCATGGGGGATCTTCCCAAACCCCAGCTAGCAATATCACACACTCCAACAAAGGCTCTCGCCTGTCCCTGTTTGTTCCCTGAACACCAGCCTGGGGCTAATGCACGAGAGAGGTGAGGGCGGGAGGGCCTCTTCAAGAGAAAAGGAAAACAAGTGACTGTTAGTCAGAGACAGGTCTTAGACAGGGCTTCTTATTCAATCCCCTGACTTAGGAGACAGAGAGGGCAGGACAGACCCCAGGAGAGAAGCAGGTGCTGGATGAGACCTCCCCCCGGCTCCTCATGCAGCTCAGCAGCGCAGGAAGAAGGTGGGAAGAAACGTTCCTACAAATACTAAAACTCCCCTTCTGTTTGGACTGTACACAAGACCATCCCTCTTAGAAATCAAGCAAAGGTGCAAAAAAAGGTAAAATCTTCCCCCAAATCTAGCCATCACACAGGTAAGACTTCAGAGACGAAAAATACTCTGTCTTTTTCAAGCAAAGAAATGGCTCACATAACTGAATCAACTGAAATGATAAATGCGAATTAAAAGTAGGGTCATATGTGAACCTGATAGGACCAATCAGTGACACCACAGAGATCTGTCCGGCCAGGACCCATGACTGGAATAGGCAGACTTGGTACCAAGGGACAGGGCAGAGTTAATACTGCACAGCAAGGTGACAGACCACGACACACAAACCCACGAGCTGGAGAGTGAAAGCACACCGCAGACCTGGAAGCTGGAAGGGCGAGAGAGGCAGCGAGAGAACACGTCACACAGGAAAGAGCGGAGGCAGGTCCCTCCTAATCCTCGGAGGCAGGCTAGGAAGGCAGTAAACAGGTTTGAAGCCTTAGACGATTACCAAAATTCTCCTGAAGGTAAAAGAACTTAAAAATCAGTAAGAAAATAGACCAACTAACAGGAAAATGGACAAAAGACTCGAACACTTATTTCACAAATGACCAACAAGGCACATGAAAATGCACTCAACTTTGTTAGTCATCTGGGAAATGGGCATTAAAACTTCAGCAAGGTACACCTTTCACAGTGGCGGGGCTGAGAAAGATGGACAATACCGAGTGTGCGTGAGGATGTGAAGCAACTAGAACACTCGTTCAGTGCCAGCAGGAGGCAATTTGGTGCGACTACTTTGGAAGACAGGAGAGCTGAACTCACGTACACCCCATGTATCCAAAATATATAAGGAACTGATACAATACCAATGTGCTCCCCGCCCCAAATAATCCAATTAAAAGTGGGCTGAAGACAGTGAACATTTCTCCAAATAAGACATCCAGATGGCCGACAGATCTGGAAACATGAAAAGATGCTCAACATCACTCATCATCAGGGAAATGCAAATCAAAACCAAAATGAGATTATCACCTCACATCAGTCAGAATAGCTAAAATCAAAATTATAAGAAACAACAGATGTTGACGAAGGTGTGGAGAAAAAGGAACACTCGTGCACTGCTGGTGGGGCTGCAAATTGGTTCAGCCACTGTGGAAAAGAGTAGGGAGGTTCCTCAAAAAGTTAAAAACAGAATTACCCTAAGATCCAATAATCACACCGCTGGGTATTTACCTGAAGAACACTAATTTGAAGGGATATGTGCACCCCATGTTTACTGCAGCATTATTCACAATAGCAAAGATATGGAAGCAGCCCGTTTCCATTGATAGATGAATGGATAAAGATGTGGTATTTATATATAATGGAATATTACTCAGCCGCAGATAAGAATAAAATCCTGCCATCTGCAATGACATGGATGGAACTAGAGTATATTACGCTAAGCAAAATAAACCAGTCAGAGAAAGACAAATACCATATGATTTCACGCATACGTGGAATTTAAGAAACAGAACAAGTGAGCAAAGGAAAAAGAGAGAGAGAGAGACATACACAAACCAAGAAACAGACTCTTCTCTCTCAATTATAGAAAATAAACTAATGGTTGCCAGAGGGGAGGGGGACTAGAAGGATGGGGGAAATAGGTGATGGGGATAAAAGAGTGGATTTACCATGATTAAAAATAACATAAAGCCCTAAGTGTATAAGATATGCTAACAACGCTAAACTAGAGCTTTAGAAGTTTTATTTGAAATGAGAACTTCTGCTCCCATCCTTCCATACAAATCATGTTCCAGGAAGTAAAAGGAAATACCTAGCTGCTCCGAACAAATCTGAGACACCCCAGCCAGAAAGGTATCTTCCAGGGTCCTGGGGAGAGTTAAGCAAGGAGGTTCCTAACCTATGGGCAATGATCTTTGAGAAATCAAGGTGAAAAGGGAGGCGCACCAGAGAACACAGAAGCAACGCTTAAATGAAGAAAGCTGGCTCCTGAAGTACACCCACACGAGCTCTAACGACAGGGACAGCAACAAAGAGGTGTCACAGGCCAGTGACAGCCACAGCCGCCAGGCACTTTGCAGTCTCAGGAAATCTGCTGCGTGTTTACAGGTGTCTGCACACTTCATCTTCTCCACAACCTAATAAAGTAGGTGTTGGGGGAGGAAAGTGAGGCCCTGAGTCCAGGGCTAAGGAAGCAGGGGCCGGGACGCCAGGCAGACTGGCTCCTGACCTCTATGTACCCAAGGGCAGCGTCCCACCTGGATTCCCGGCAAGACTGCAATGGAAGAAAGCCAGCACGGAGGGCCTGGGGTGGGGGAGGAGCTGGCACTCACCAACAGTCTTCCCGGGCTCTCAGAACAAGCAGTGTCTGGCACTGTGCATTTCCTTTTTGGCAGGGGCACTGGACTGGGCCACCAGTGCAAGGACAACAGGAACATCTCACTGAGTCATCTGCCCACTGTTCTGCCCACTCTGACCAGGTCCCCCAAGAGTTTGAAACGAGAGGGTGGAGAAAGACGATCTGGAAGATGATGACAAGGGCAGTCCCTGACTCACCAGCCATGTCCTGTCCAGCAATTTCTAATCACAGATTTATCTGGATGTGCCTCTCATTCATAAAAGTGACCTTACATGACAAAAAGATCAAGAGCCTGCAGACTCTGTCGTGCTGGAACCATGGGCCAAACCACACCACCTAAACAGTAATAAAGACGAGGCCCTGGGCCTGAGATGGTCCAAAGGCCACGACGCGCAGGCGGGGCAGACATGCAGCCTGGACTGAGGGCCACTCACTTCTTGTCACATTTGCGGGTCCAAAAAATCATAAAAGTAACAAGCAGACCTCTGCTTCCAGGAAGAAGCTTAGACATACTTTTTCCCTGGCCTCTGGCTAAGTACAACTAAAACCCTGGACAGGAGATATTAAAAAAAATATGAGAAGTCTCTGAAAGGTGGAGAGAAGCAGGCAGACAGGGGCCTCGGAACAACACATGGCAGAGTTCCGTGGGGTCTCTGCTGACCCCAGACATCCTAGAGCGGGACTGAGAAAGCCGGCAGCCAGAAACAACAATGAGCCAGAAGGAGTTACAAAGCCTGCTTCCTCCTAGCTGTGGGACCAGCAACAGACAGACAAGAGAGAAATCGATAGCAGCAGAGTTGCCAATAACCACGCTACTCCAGCCAAACACCACGGAAAGCACAGTGGCCCGCACCCCCACAGCGCCAGGCAGAAACGAGTGCTCTAGCAGCACCCCACCAGGTGGTGCCCAGAGAAGGCCAAGTAGAAAAGTCCATCCCTGCAGGCCACACCCCGGGGTGTCAGGGGATATACAGAAGCAAATAAGGGCTAAGAAAGGTATTCCACCTCATTAGCCACTAAGGAAATGCTAATTAAAATCACAATGCACTATTACTAAACACCTACTAAATGGCTTAAAATAAGAAACGGTGACAACACCACATGCTGGAGAGGATGTGGGGAAATCAGCTCACACTGCTGAGTTTAGCAATTTCTTAAAAAACCAAAGACGCAGCTACCATATGACCCAGCAATTCCATTCCTGGGGATTTATCCCAAAAAACATGAAGACTTGTGTTTAACACAAAAAACCTGTCCATGATTGTCCATAGCAGCTTTATTTGCAATCACCAAAAACAAAATGACCCAGGTGGCCTTTAGTGGCAAATGATTAAACACACCGCGACACACCAATTCCATGCAATACTACTCGGTAATGAAAAGGCACAACTATCAAACAGGATAGTTGTGCTCCAGGAAGTTATGCTGCGTGAAAAAGCCCATCCCAAAAGGTTACATACTGTCTGCTCCCATTTATAGATCATTTTTGAGACAACAAAATTACAGAAATGAAGAACAGACAGAGGCTGCCCTGGGTGAAAGACGGGAGTAGGTGTGGCTATAAAAGGGCGCCGGATGGACCCTTGTGGACATGGGAATGTTCTGGCTCTTGGCTGTGTCGGTCAGCATCCTGGCTGTGACAGTGCACTACAGTTTTGCAAGTTACCACCGGGGGAAACTGGGTAGAGAACCCAAAGGATCTCTATATTCTTTCAATTCCATGTGCATCTACAGTGATCTCAAAATAAAAGGCTTAATTAAAAGTAAGTAACCACAATCGACATTTTCTAATATCTAATATGTTTAAGTTGGGAAAATAGGGAGTAACCCCAGAACAACGCTGCATTTCTTTAAGGACAAGTGCATCTGTGGTCTCACTTGGCACAATTAACAGTGTAATTTTATCTTGTTAAAGTCATTTGTAGGTAGGGCAAACTCATGAAACGTCTGACTTGCCGAGGAAGTATGTGGACACACCTTTGGTGCACATCCAAAGCAGGTCCTCTCCATATACCTGAGCGCAAGGAAGCACACGTGAGGGTCACAGAGCTCACAGTGATCCGGCTGTGACACGTGGCCTGGAACTCCAGCCTCCACCAGAGAGAGCACCGGAAATGGCAGGACGTGTTTCGACACACGACAATGCTTGAAAACTCAATGAAGCTGTGTCTCGCGGAGGGAGGATGTCGAACCACACACAGCACCGCCCTTCCTGGATGGCCGACCCCAGCGCCCCCGCCCCGACTGCAGGTGCGCTTCGGGGGCAGCCAGGAACCCCGCAAGACAAGCCGTTCCCCCACACACCAAACTCCAGACCCACAGCTCCCACCGCCAACCAGACAGGCCCCTTGGGGTCCCTGCTCCCACTTAGACGCGTCTTCTGCTGACAGTCCCCACCCCACGGGCCAGCTTCACCTCCTCTCCCATGCCCCACCCTCCTGTTTGGGCTCCAAATACTTCCCTTCTTTTCAGAAATAAATTCAGGCAATCTTTCACTTGAACAAACAGACAAGACCCCTGCTCCCATGGAGCTTACATTCAAATGAAGACAGGAAACGAATACTAAATACTCTAGTAGATTATACAGTATGGGGAGTAGTGGCTGGTGATAAATCCATGGAAAAAAGGTCAGTAAAAGGAGGTTGGGGTCAACACAGGCCTCACTGGGAAAGCCTGGAAGGACATGGAAGGGAAGAGGTGGGCCACGGCCTAAAGCAGCAGACCAGCTGGTGGCTGGAGCCAAGTGAGCAGGGGGAGAGGAGCCAGAGATGAACCTGCAGAAGCAACAGGCCATGGAGCGTCATGCAGGCACCACTCAGAACTCTGGCCTTTCCGCCAAGTGAAATGGGGGAGCCATGGAGCTTTTGAGCAGAAGACTGACACCTGACTTAGGTTTAAAGAGCTTCATTCTGGTAGCTTTATTGGAAACTGAATGTCCAGGGCAGGGCAGAAGTCAGGCCCATGACGGAGGGTGCTCAGCACTGCCATCAGGAGAGAAGGGAAGGGGAGCGGCTGCACTCTGGCATCCTGAAGGCAACAGGGTTCCTGGCCAGACTGGACGGGGTACGGGACAAAGAGAGCCAACAACTACCCCCTGAATAGCTGGGGAGATGAGCTCCCTCCTGGGATGGAGGAGGCTGTGAACAGGCCTTGAAGTTTGGGGCGGGGAGCGGTCTGTGGCTCAATTTTGGACACGCTGAGGTTGAGGTGTCTATCAATCAATCAGTATCTTGACCATGACCAATGCCTTACCTCATCTATGAGGTCTTTGCCTTGTCATCAGCCTGGCTACATTAAAAAAAGAAATGAGATCACTCATAAATTACCACTGCTGGTGGGAGTTTTAAAAAATTAAGTTTTAGAGAGCAATCTGACAATAACTCATCAAGGTGAAGATGTTCACACCTGACCGTTCGATCTTTACAACCACACTCTAGACAGACTCGAGCCCAGGGACCCAGGAAGGCAGTGTAAGAATGGTAGTGCCGTTTATAACGGCCAAAGCTGGGAAGATACAGGTCAAGTGTGGGATGTAAGCCACATACTCACAATCAAGCACGTGATCCTCCGACAAGGGCCATATTTGTCCAAAGCTCTGAGGTTGGTGCCCCACTCCCCAGAAATTCTGAGTTCCAGGACTCTGGAATCAGTCATATTAAACCCTGAGCCACTTAACTGAAGACAGATGTGTCCACACGGATAAATCTTGGAAACGCAATGCTGGGAAAAGAGCAAGTTGCAGGAGATGTAATACGGCATGACACCATTTACTCACAGGTGTAAACCTGGTCAAATACTACATGTTGTTTATACCTACATATGGGAGTGGAGAAAGGATAAAAAAGCAAACAAATGGTAAACACCAAACTTAGAACTGGGGTGACCTCTGGGGAAGGAAGGAAAGGGGGATAGGTAGGTAGGATCCGGACTATTGGAAGTATACACAGTTGTCCACTGTGTTACTTTTTGAAAGGCTGAAATATTTAATAATTTTTTAAAGGTTAAACATTTGGGCACAAAAATATGCTAAAGTACCCAAGACAGAGCTTGAGACACACACAGTGTGTCTCATATTCATAGTTTACTATACGTGTATATGTGAAAATACACACAGTTGTCTCATATTCATAGTTTACTGTACGTGTATATGTGAAAATACAGTGTGTCTCATATTCATAGTTTACTGTACGTATATATGTGAAAATACACAGTGTATCTCATATTCATAGTTTACTGTACATGTATATGTGAAAATACAGTG